>JACAVU010000007.1:1131796-1216796 GCA_014183005.1 Castanea mollissima
GTCCCGACCAGTGTGCTCCCAACGTCTTTGAGTTTTAGAGAGCGTCGATGCTCTAAATGAGCAACTAGGATTAAACCTCACTTGACATGACGTCGTTTTTATGTACGAATGCCACAAACTTACTAGGGTAGGCTATTACATCAAATCCCGCTCTAGCGTGGTTAGGTTGATTTCCTGTCTGCCCAAGTCCAATAAAGGCATGAAGGACGACTACCTCATCGCCTCAGGCAACTGGCATGACAGCCCCCACTGCCCAGTCGAGTGGGGAGATCCAGGTGTGACTCCTTAGGATCTAACTTCCCACCCCGTAACTCCATCTAACATCTTGAAATGTTCATTTACATTTACTTAAGCATTTAACTTTAGTTTATTACATGGCCTACAAATCTGACCATGTTTGTCTATTTTAGGGGTCTTTCTTTGCAGATAAACAACACGTGCGCCCGCGCTTAAGCCACTGCAACGTTGCAGATTTGAACCGAGTGCTTCGCTCGGAGATCTTTGTGAGCGAAGACTTGCAGCTTCGGGTGGCTCACTTGATATTAGGGTATGACCTCATATCTACAGACTTCTAGGAGATAGAGAACGCGATCGTTGCGGGTGACCGGAGACGTAGGCGAATCAACGTTGCCAGGACACATTTCCTAGCCGACCACGATATTCCCGATGATCTCCACATAATCTTATACACGCAACCCCTCGCGGCGATCCCCCTCGCAGCATACTCTCAGGCAACCTCTATCCCAAAGGAGCAAGTGTCCTCATCGAACACGTTGGATGAGGAGATAGAACAGTTTCAACTCGAGGACGTCCAACGACCTCGTGGAAATCCGTTTGTTGTCCTTTCCGATAAGGAAGAAGAGCCCACCGAGACCTTTGGGATCCCGAGCCTAGTGATAGCACGTCCAGATGACAGCTCTATTGAAGAGGACATGGACGCGCTTAATGGCCTCTTGACCGCGAGAGGCGAGAGAGTCACTAAGAAGGGGGCAAGGGGATCCCAAGCTCCCCCAACCTTGCCACCACCCCCTCCTCCAGCCGACCCCAAGCCTCCTGCAGACGATCCGAAGAAGAAAAGGAAGGTGGAGGTCGAGGGGGTTGGTGGCGAGAAGCAGAAAAAGCTGAAATAGCAGCCACCGCAGGCTCAGCAGCAGAAGCTGGACAAGGGCAAAGGGCACGCCCGTTCAGTTGAAAGTGGGGAGATTAGAGACATGGTCGAGGTGCGCCGAGCACCGGCTATGTGGTCTCCCGAACTGAGACTGGATGGAGCGCCAATTCCCCTTCAGTCTAACATCAGGGCGTTCCAACAAGGCCATGCCCTCCACCTGGCCGATGCGTTGGAGCGCCCACTTCTGCTGCCCAAGGACATGGAAGCCTTGGAAAAGATGAGCCAGCCTCGGCTGTTCCTTTCTTTGAAAATGGACTTAGCTCTGGTAAGCTTCACTTCGTACTTGTATTCTTAGGGTTATTCATAAATTTCGTACTATATTTTAACCCCTTAACATTTATCGCAAGCCATTCAAGAAGTTTTCGCTGCCGAGAAGTTCGTGGAAGATTCTCGGAAGCGAGCTGGAGTGGAGTAGGAAATAAGGCTAGAGACAGAAAAGTCCCTATGCCAGGCCCTGGCGGAGAATGGAAAGCTCACCTCTCAGCTGGCTGATCTGAAGAGAGAGAAAGATGGTGCCGAAGCCAGTCTGAAAACAATGAAGAATCAAGTGGAGGGGCAACATAAGCTTCTTCACCAAAAGGATGACGAGCTCTCCCAAGCCCAACGGGCACGCTCTGACTTGGAAAATGAGCTTGCACGGATGAAGGAGGAAGCTCGCACCTACAAGCACTCACTGGAGGCTACGAAGCAGGCCAGCTATTAGGAAGGAGTGGCTGCAACACAGGACCAACTGACAGAAGCTTTCGCGGCTTTATGCCGAGAATATTGTCAGCAGGTCTGGGGGGAGGCCTTAAACGCAACAGGGGTTCCTCAAGTTTCTGAGCTGAGGAAGCCTGAGAACGTTTGGCTTCCCCTTGACATATAGGAGATAGAAGACACTCCTATTGTTGCCTCTCCTGCCCTTCCTCCGGTGGTGCCAGAACTCGTTCCTGATCCTACAGAACTTGAAGGTTCCCATAAAGAGAAGGACGGGTGTGGAGGTGCCGAGAAGGAGCAAAGCCAGAACGTGGAGCCCCTCATTCCTTCAACAGACAAAGGGAAACAGGTTTGTCTACCTTTGAGTGGAGTTGAAGAGCACCGAGGCTGGCAGCACCTCCCTCCAAGACTCCCTCCCAAAGCTTAAGGCTAGCATAGGACTTTTCTCTATTTTGCCTTATTTTTCATATGATGATGTATTCCATTTATAATTAATGAAGAACAGTTTTACTCAATTTCCATCCAAGTTGTGTTTATTTCACTTTGTACTTTTATGCATGTCATGAAAGTTTTTACTAACACATAGCTAATAGACAAAACGGAACAAGCAAGTCTAACTCCAGCAGTTGAACAATTATAACCTTTAAATAGCCATGCGCATATTTCTTTGCAGAGTGAATCATTAAGAACCCAACAAAACTAACTTAGTTTGGATATTATAAAATGCCTTAGTTAGAGAACCCAATGATGGTTAAATTTTGTAATCTGAGATATCAATTTAGTAGAGTGTAAGGTCGAGGACCATTCCTTACAAATTTTGTTTAACACTTAAGATATAGAACTAAGATCCAAGTTAACGAATGGTAAGGTATTGATTTCCACAAAGTGCGTGATAAGAATAAGAACAATGACTAAGGTTCTGTTTAACAAATGATAAGATATCAATTTCCACAAGGTTTGTGGTCCGAGGACCATACTTAATTAGTTTCTGTTTGATACTTAAGAATAGTAACTTCAAATGTTAATTTCCCAAAGTAGGAGGCCCGAGGACCCGACATAACTAAGGTTCTGTTTAACAAATGATAAGATATCAATTTTCACAAGGTTTGTGGTCCGAGGACCATACTTAACCAAGTTTCTGTTTGATACTTAAGAATAGTAATTTCAAGTGTTAATTTCCCCAAGGTAGGAGACCCAAGGACCCGACATAACTAAGGTTTTGTTTAACAAATGATAAGATATCAATTTCCACAAGGTTTGTGGTCCGAGGACCATACTTAACCAAGTTTCTATTTGATACTTAAGAATAGTAACTGTAAGCCCCTAATGTATTCATAACTTTGAACTACTGGCTAACAAAAGCACCTTTTATTAATAATAATACCTTCGAAGATTATTTACATTCTATGGGCGTTGTAAAATTCTTTCATCTAGGTCAGCTAGCCGATATGACCCTATGCCTGCTACTGAAACAATGCGATAGGGACCTTCCTAGTTTGGTCCTAGCTTACCCCAAGCTAGGTTCTTAGCAGTGCCCACAACTTTTCTTAGTACAAGATCCCCAGGTGTGAGTGCCCTTAGCTTCACGTGAGCATCATATCCCCGCTTAAGCTTCTGTTGATAATAAGCCATTTGTACCATAGCTACCTCGCGTCGTTCCTCAACTAAATCCAAGCCTTTCTCCAGGAGGCCATCGTTATTCTCTGGGCTAAAAGAACTCGTCTTTAGGGTGGGGAAACCAGATTCCAGAGGTATCACCGCCTCGGCTCCATAAGTCATAAAGAATGGAGTTTCTCTAGTGGACCTGCGCGGTGTAGTCCGATACGTCCATAGAACATGTTGTAGTTCTTCTACCCATCTACCTTTCGCATCGTCCAACCTTTTCTTGAGCCCACTGACTATGACCTTGTTAACGGCCTCGGCTTGCCCATTTCCCTGAGGATAAGCTGGGGTGGAGTATCTATTTATGATGCCCATATCACCACAGTATTTCCTAAAAGCCTTGCTGTCGAATTGAACGCCATTGTCTGAAATAAGTAAGTGTGTGTGGTATTCCGAATCTAGTGACGATATTTTTCCAAACAAACTTCTTAGAATCAACGTCTCTGATATTTGCTAAGGGCTCAGCCTCGACCCATTTAGTGAAGTAGTCTGTCCCCACGAGTAGCCATCTTTTGTTTCCTGCAGCCCTCGAAAATGGGCCCACTATGTCCAATCCCCATTGGACGAAAGGCCAAGGACTAGAGAGAGGGTTGAGAACCCCTCCGGGTTGATGACTATTAGGGGCGAACCTCTGGCATTGATCACACTTTCTGGCATAGTCCTGAGCCTCCCTCTGCATATTGGGCCACCAATAACCCTAAGTCAGGGCTCTATGGGCTAAAGACCTTCCCCTAGTGTGGCTCTCACAAATCCTTTCATGCAATTCTTCTAGAAGTGCTTCCGTCGATTCAGGGTGCACACATAACAAGTATGGTCCTGAGAAGGATCGTTTATACAGTTTTTGATCCTCAGACAACCAGAAACGTGGCGCCTTTCGACGTATCTTATCTGCTTCAGACTTGTCCTTAGGAAGGATGTCGTTCTTAAGAAAAGATATGACCGGGTCAATCCAACTAGGTCCAGGCCTTATCAGATGGATGCGAGCCGCGTTGACAGCGGTAAGAGTTGGCTCTAGCAAATCCTCTACGAGGATAATCCTGGGTAAACCCTAATCCGAAGACGTTGCTAACGTTGCCAAAGAATCTGCATGGGTGTTTCCACTTCTAGGAACGTGAGATAAGACGAAAGAATCAAGTTTAGCTTGTTGACGTTTGACCTAGGCCAGGTATTCTTGCATTCTCGGATCCCTAGCCTCCATGGTTCCCGTGACCTGGCCGACCACTAACTGAGAATCCGAGAACACATGAACTTCCTTTCCACCCATCCTATGCACCATGTTCATGCCTACCAAGACTGCTTCGTACTCGGCCTCATTATTAGTAGCTGAGAACGCCAGTCTTAGAGATTTTTCGAAGACAATTCTCTCAGGGGATATTAGGACAAGCCCAACACCAGACCCTCTCTGATTGAATGCCCTATCCACATACACTTTCCAAGTCGAAGGCACTGCGGCTGTGATCACACCAACTGATTTTTCATCCATGTGTGCTTCCTTCAGAGTTTCTTCTAGCAATGGTTCGACAAACTCTGCCACCAAATCAGCAAGGACTTGGCCCTTCACCGAGGTGTGAGGCATGTATTTAATGTCAAAGGCCCCCAAAATGGTTCCCCACTTTGCCACCCTGCCAGAGTAATCGGCGCTGCGTAACACCGCCTTGAGGGGCAATTGAGTCAGAACCACCACAGTGTGGGATTGGAAATAATGAGGAAGTTTTCGCGTGGCATGAACTATGGCCAGAAGTGCTTTCTCCAAGAGTAGATAGCGCACCTCGACCTCATTCAAGGACTTACTAACGTAGTAGACCGGTCTTTGCAGCCCGCTTTCATCTCTTATGAGGACCAGGCTGACTGCGTGGACGGCCACTGCCAGATAAGCAAACAGGACCTCGTCCGCCTCGGGGCGAGACAAAATGGGTGGCCGAGAAAGATATTGCTTAAGCTATTGGAAGGCTAACACGCAGTCCTCGGTCCATTGAAACCCTTTCCATTTATTCAACAATTGGAAGAAAGGACAGCACCGATCAGCTGATCGAGAGATAAATCTGCTTAGTGCGGCGATCATTCCGGTCAATTTCTGGATCTCTTTTGGTTTCCGAGGCGGCTGTAGGTCCTGAATAGCCTTGACCTACACTTGGTTTACCTCTATACCTCTATGAGTAATCATATAACCCAAGAACTTTCCAGAACCCACGCCAAAAGAGCACTTTGAGGCGTTAAGGCGCAACTTGTGCCTCCTAAGCACCTGGAAGGTGTCCGCCAAATCTTTAACGTGCGAAGGTATTGTTTTACTCTTTACCACCATATCATCCACGTATACCTCAATGGTCTTCCCAAGTTGTTGTTCGAACATTCTGGTCAACATTCTTTGATAGGTAGCCCCAGCATTCTTCAATCCAAACGGCATGACCCTATAGTGGTAGTTTCCTGTTGGAGTAATGAAAGCAGTCTTCTCTTGATCATCCAATGCCAATGGAATTTGATGGTAACCCTGGAAGGCGTCCAAAAAACTCATACGAGGATGTCCGACAATGGCGTCCACAAGCTGATCAATACGCGGCATTGGGAACGAATCCTTCGGGCAGGCCTTGTTTAAATTCGTGAAGTCCACACACACTCTCCACGTTCCATTCTTCTTTTTTACCACAACCGTATGCGCCAACCATTCAGGGTAGAAAACTTCTTTAATAGCCCCAGCCCTCTTGAGCTTGAGCACCTCCTCTTTGACAACCTCGGAATGTTCCTTGGAAGAACGCTGAGGTGGCTGCCTTCTCAGAACAATGGCGGGGTTGACATTCAAATGATGACAAATGAAGCTCGGGTCTACACCGGGAGCCTCATAAGGGTCCCACGCAAAAACATCAATGTTGTCCTTCAGAAACTCCAACAAATCCATCTTCTTCTGGTGTGGCAAGCGTATGCCAACTTGGAAGAACCTCTCAGGGTCATCTGCTATCAAAAACTTCTCTAAATCCTCACAAAGAGCCTCCTCTCCTGTCACTGCCCCAGGTGCATCCGGAGCTGTTAATTGCTATGAGTCTTTGATGATCAAAGCCGATGACTCGGCTTCTGTCTGATGGAGCACTGTGGCCGATATGCATTGCCTGGCCACCAATTGGCTACCAAGAATCTCTTCAACATATTCCCCCGAGGGGAATTTAACCTTAACATGCAAGGTAGAGGAGACAGCACCCAAAGCGTGTAGCCATGGCCTGACAAGGATGGCTGTATATGGGGAATATGCGTCAACCACAATGAAATCTACCTCGACCGTTTCTGAGCCAGATTGAACGGGCAAACGAATCTGTCCTTTCGGTACAACGACCTTTCCTTCAAAGCTTATAAGTGGCTAATCGTAAGGAGTAAGATCTTCTAGCCTCAACCTTAGCCCCTTAAATAAATCAGGGTACATAATATCTGCACCGCTGCCCTGATCAATTATCACCCTCTTTACGTCATAATTCCCTATCCTAAGAGTGACCACAAGAGCATCGTCATGGGGTTGGATGGTACCAACCTTATCCTCCTCTGAAAACCCCAAGACAGGTAAATTCACCTTTAACCTCTTCGGCCTGCAGCCTGCCTCTTCGGCCTAAGAATGTGAAACTGCCATCACCCTGGTGGGACCTGAGCCGGTCCTGCCAAGTGCAGCAAAGATAACGTTAATTGTTCCCAATGCCGGCCGAGATGAATTATTCTTCTGATTGTTTGAGCCGGATTGATGGCCCTGCCCGTTAGGTTGATAAAGGTGCTGCTTTAGTTTTCCTTCACCGACAAGCTGCTCCAAGTGGTTCCAAAAGGTCCGACAGTTCTCGGTAGTGTGGCCCACGTCCTGATGGTACTAAAAAAAGAAGTTCTAATTCCTCTTCACGGGGTCTCCCGCCATCTTACTAGGCCACCTGAAGAAAGGCTCTTTACGAACTTTCTCCAGTAATTGGTGTACTGGTTCCTGGAACACAGTATTCACAGTCTGAGGGGCTGCCGAACCGGACTGCCCGATGTAATCTCTTCTCGGCTTGTTGTTGTGGTATTTGTCCGACCTGAAATCCCTTCTTTCCTGTGGGATAACCTTCTCCTTACTCTTTCCTTGCTGCTGGTCTTCCTCTACCCTTTTGTATTCGTCAATGTGATCCATGAGGCGACGTACGCTGCGGATGGGCTTTTTGGTCAAGGACTTCCTCAAGTCGTGATCAGTAGGAAGGCCTACCTTAAAGGTATTGAGTGCCACCTCATTAAAATCACCATCTATCTCGTTAAACATCTCCCAGTACCGGTCGGAGTATGCTTTCAACGTCTCCCCTTCCCTCATGGCCATGGATAACAGTGAGTCTAATGGTCGAGGCACTCTGCTACATGTGATAAACCGCGATGCAAATGCTCTAGTAAGCTCCCCAAACGAACCTACAGACCCCGATTTAAGGTCGTTGAACCACCTCATAGCAACAGGTCCCAAGCTAGAGGGGAAAACTTTACACATCAGGGTCTCATTATGAGAGTGCACCGCCATCCTCTGGTTAAAGTGACTCACGCGCTCCACCGGATCAGTCCGGCCATTGTAGATGGTAAAGGTGGGCTGGGTGAACCTCTTGGGGAGCCTTCCCTTCTCAATCCTCCATGAGAATGGCGATTTGGAGAGTTGGTGCAACGCTTGACTCATAGCATCGTTCCCCAAGCCCCTGGAAGGGAGCTTCTTGTGCCTGCGAGCTGGCGGGTCGTCCTCGTCACAAAAGGACGTTGCGCTGGGGGGCGACCATGACCTTAAGCTGTAACTACTTCCCCGGACCTCCATTGAAGAAGGATTAGATGAGGACGGTGAATGCTTGCGTCTGACGTGGCGCAGTTTTCTTTTCAAATGATTAATATCCTTTTGCATGGCCTTAGCACCATCCTCATGGGTGGTGCTGCTCCCGCCATGAGTATGGCTCGCCCTAGGGTATTTTGTATGAACGCTTCCCTCTCGATCCCTTCGACGCTCAAGATGCTCGAAAAGATCCTCAGGTTGTGATCCTTGAGATTCTGCATGGTGTGAGCCTAGGCTTGCCATAGTATCCCAGCTCCTTCCAAACTAGATTTCCCACAGACGGCGCCAATTGTAAGTGCATAATTGCACCTGGACCCAAAGACAATTATGGACTCCGGCCCAATGAGCCTTAAACAATGAAATTTGTAGAGTGTGGGCTTGAAATCTAATTTAGAGATACTAAGAACTTGACAACAGGCTAAGGTGTGAAGATACTTGTAAATAAAAGATGATAATTGCAAAGGGACCTCCTCGGACGTGAGTCGAGGACCACTTCTGTATTATTTCTCTTTCTCTCTTAAAGGTTACAATTCTTCCTCCTTTTTTTCCTTTCTTTGGTAACTGCTCCCCTTTAAATACTTCTTCCCTTGGTGCTTTATCCACGTGTTGCTCCAATCTCCTCCCCCTAGATATTTCTTCTCTTAGTACTTTGAATAGTAACCAGAAGTTTCAGTTCTACTATTCAGGGGTCACTTTCCCATTAATACGGCCAGGGAGGTAGGTGCAGAGTCTTTAATGTGGAGGTGGCAGCCTTTGCCTATGATATTTTTCTAACACCGGTGTATCTAAGAGGTTCAGGGGTTCCCCCTTTTAACCAACAGTCTTTCCGGAATTCTGCCTTGACCTTCATAGTGAATCTCCAAGTTCTCTTGGGTCTATCCGAGGAGGAACTCACCCTCGGATGTGTCCTCGGCCCCTCGGCGTACGGGCCGGTATGCAGTACTAACAGGTTCTTAATTTAACAACAGGTCGGCCTTCCTTGCCAGAGCCTAAAGGCTCAAATGTCTGCTTGGGTCCTTTTACTCCCCACACATGACATGAGTTTTTTATATCCATTTAACTTTAGAAGCTTTTTGATTGGATAAGTTTAGCTACAAAATTAGTTGTAGTCATAAGGTATAACCTTATTCAATATTTTTTTTTTATTGAATGTGAATTTTGAAAAATCCACTATCAGATTATATCTTCTTCTTATATCCTTCATGTTTGCAAAATTTCTAGAAAACTAAAGATCAACAGCTTTGTCATTAATAAATTATTTAAATTGCAAGTTTTTATAATTTAAAATAATGCGTAATATATAAGCTTTAGATTATATAATATATAATAACACAAAATTAGGCATGTATATTTACAACGTAAAGAATATGCAATTCAATAGATAGATTTTCAAAATATGTAGAAATATTTATTTTCTTGAATAAGGTTGTAGTTTTAGGTTATAATCAGTTTTGTAGCTAAATTTTGTTTGGATTTGAATTTACTTGTTTGGTGATACATGTTAAATACGTTGAATTTAAAGTCCAACCAAATATGATAGTTTTATATTTTACCTTTCACTTCTATTTTGAAATAAACATCTAGATATCAACATCAATTAACACCACCTCACTTACATTAAAGTTTCTAACTTGGTTTTTTTTTTTTTTTTTTTTGAATCAGTTTGTTACATGTTTGATGCAACTAAAAGGTGGTCGAATACTATATATGGATACTCGCAATGGCAATGGGAAGAAAATTTATCAGTTATTTCTCACTAGTAGTCACTCGCTTTCAAAAAAAAAAAATGTTACATATGTATATGTATAAAGAATAAGAGATGTTACATATGTATGAAGAATAAGAGAGGAATTGGAAGCTGAATTAAATACTTTGTAATAAATTTTGAGTAATAAGAACATCATACATCCTTGTTTTAACCAACATTCTTTGGTTTACACGATTGGTTGGGAAAAAAAAAACATTGAGCACAAAAATATATGAAAAGGATGCATAATTTGTTGTTTTAAATTATGTGATAAACTTGTCGACATCGTATTTTGCTCCATAATTTTTAAAAAAATAAATAGTTATTTAATGATGCCGAGATATTCGAAAAGTATTGTTGTATCCTAAACTGTAATTGAAGCATTGGAAACCAAATTGATGATTCTTGTTTACCTCAATTGAACATATGCTAAAAGAGTTTCTTAAATTTGTAAAAGAATGTTGAGTCAAGTCTGATTTGACCAAGGTTGAACAAATTTGTCCACATTTGAACAAATTTTCAATCATCCAGTTAGAGTAAATGAGTTGCCATCTTAAAAAGCATGGAAATTTCTCTCAATTTAACTTATGCTACAAAATCAACTTTGAACTGGGGGAGATTTCGAAGTCAGAGCTGAAATTTCTTATCAAGTAATCTTTGGGGTTCATAAATTTCTCCACCATGATCCAAATGAACTAAAATTGGTTGTATTTGAATGTTAATTTAGAGTTTTTCAACTGTTTGAAATTCGCCAAAGTGGAGGTTAGTAATTAGTAAGGCCTACACAAGTTAGAGGATGAGAGGGTAAAACATTGAGTAAACGAATTGTATACAACAAAAGTTGTGTGTCAAGATCATATCTTATCCACTCTCTATTTGTGTGAAAATATCCCAAATAAAACCCAAAAATTTTCAAAAATTTTACTTTTTACATTGGGGTGAAGGGAATAAAAAAAATTACCTGCACCAAATCTCTTTTTAAGCTTTATAGTTATAGGGCTACATAGAACTGCATATATCAACGATTAAGTTAAAAAATTGCAGGTAAAAGTTGTGTCGCTAGACTTATTGATATCATTTAACAATAATCAAATTATTAGAACGATTCTTTATGTTTTATTGTCATAATCAATATATGAACAACTTCAATGTCCCCAAGTGCTCCACTTTTCACAAGATTGCCGTAGTTATCATAGTGAGCATTGGGCTAGGGACCTCTTCCACCTGCCAAGCTTCTCTCTCCCCTGTAAAAGCTAATAAAGCCAATTGTTAGAGCACTTTCAAGGGTATTATGATATCTAAACGAAAAATTCATTAGACTTCTCCTCAAACGGAAAGTTTCTAATTAATTTTCCTCATTCTTTCTAAGAACATTCCTCTTACTCAGAAATCATGAGTGGGTGCAAGTGAGTGTGTGTAATAGACATTGCCCTTCTTTCTAAAATAAATAAAAAAGTAATAATAAAGAGAACAAATTATGAGACTGGAAAAGCAAACTCTAAGCCTACAAAAAGGCATTCAATCAACTTGTACATCAGACCACTACAGGGAACACTTTTTTCTTTTTTTTGAGAGAGGATTACAGGGAAAACTTAAGTGATGTTTATCAGAGGAAAACATTTTCGTTGTTTTCAAGTGTTTGGTGCAGTATAAAATATCCTGGTCAAACTGAAAATATTTTTAAATGCACACTCCATTTCCAAACTCATTTATCTCGTCCCTCAAAGTATAAGATTGCCAACTTGGTAACTTAGAGTGGAATATCTGTCCGCAAAATTAACTTTTAGTGGCGAGTTGCAAAATACCAAGACAAGTATCTTATTCAGTGAAATTGGACCCATTTTTGAACTTTAATGCCTCAAATAAAACATCAATAAAAGTATTTAGCAAGGTGTAAGACATTAAAGAGATGCTGTTTAATAACAAGTTGTCAAAAACAGTGATGGAAAAACTTCAATAAACAAAATTTCAACAAATCAAAACAATAAAAGAAAGAATGATACACATGATAAGTGATACAAGTACATATGCATAGGAAATTATACAAATAAATTACTTAACTCATCGAAACTCTTGTGCACGCGCTTGTGTGTGTGTGTGTAAGCTAGCAGGCTGTCCCAATGGCTGTTATTACACCTTTGTTGACTTTTCAAAGTGTACCATGTATCTTAGAGAACTTATTATCATGTGATTAGCATGCTTGATTTTGCAAGCTCTACATTGCAGGTTTTACTCAACTTGGAGAAAATGTTTTGACATACCTTACGTGGTCCAATAGCCAGTTCATTATCCACAATGGATACTGCCCTAAAGCCCATGGGAAGTAATACTTCTTCATAACTGCAAGGATTTTAATTGGTAAGTTTAAAAAAAAAAAGTTGTAAGTGTAGACAAACATCCATGCAAAAGTTTCTTTAGTAATGTCGATACTAGATTCAAACTACCAATGGGAAGTAATACTTCTTCATAACTGCAAGGATTTTAATTGGTAAGTTTAAAAAAAAAAAGTTGTAAGTGTAGACAAACATCCATGCAAAAGTTTCTTTAGTAATGTCGATACTAGATTCAAACTACCAAGCCTCCCAACCCCCAAGGGAGGGGCAGGAAAAAAGAAAAAAAGAAGGTAAATAAATGTGTACTCTGAAATTGATACTTTGAATGGGGGTCCACCAACATGATCACTGATCTGCCATCACAAAAATTTTAGTTTCAATAGAGCCATAAGGAAACCATTTTCACAAACATTTATAAATTTTGAAATTTCACTAATTAATCTGAACTTCACTTTAAAAATTGGAAGGTCTCTAAAATTCTAAGGACATGGCTATTGAAACAAAAAGCAGGTAAGATTGTGGAAAAAGAAAAGAAAAGAAGGTAAGATTGTGGAATGTCTTATCAAATATCATATGATAGTGTTTTTCACATGCAAACAAGAATAAACAAAGAGAAAATAAGTGGGAAAAATTAATGAGGAATTAAGATTATTACTGGAAACATTAGTGCTATGAGTTCTCCACCAGGTTTCAACATATCACGAATTCTCTGTGCCCAAGCCAACCTCATGTCTGGTTCAATGGCACAAAAGAACCTGTAAATTCTCCATTAAAATATGATCACAAAGAGATTCTTCTCATGGACAACTAAACCACTGTTCATGCCAACTCACGTATAATCGAAAATGAGATCAAACAATTCACTTGGACTCCAAGTGAAAAAGTCCGCCTTTAAGAAGTTAAAATAACTTGCATTCGGTAATGAGGAAGACAACTGCATTAACATTAGAATAGACTATTAAAATGAGAAGTAAAGAAAGAGATGAAAACCTGTACTTGGTCACCTCTTTAAACGGTAAAACAATTTAGATTCCATGACTTATCACAAGTTAAAGTCACAAAAATACCAGCTTCTTATGAAATAGTAACTGAATCTATCAGGTTCAACTCTCTATTGGTCTAGGTAATCCCAACGCAAGACATTTGCAAATGATCACCATTGTAATTGGCCTTTACAGTGCTCTAAATTTCTCTATAACATAAATTTCCTAAGCTTCAATTTTAATCTGAAAATGAATAATGGCATGTTTTCAGAAATTAGAACAACCCTGTTATTAGTCCCAATCCAATCTAACAGAGATCGCAAGTGTGATATATCTAATCCCTGTCCTTAATACAACTGAGAGAAGCTGGGTCCAGCTATAGTTCCTAATCCAATTCAGAAATGCTAAATAACAACCAGTTCAGAGAGGCATTCCAAAAAGTTGATAAAATAGACAGTGATGGCCAAATAAACATGGGTAATTCAGTTTTAATATTTTAATTATATCATCATAGCCACATATATGGTTGTTTCTCCAAAGGAAACAGAAAATGAAATGGTAAAAGTAAAAACTTTCGGGTGTCCTTTCTTTCCAAGAGATTGCAAGCCTTAGTGAAGTCAGAATTTTCTGACCAACTGCTCTTACCTCAACTGCTTTCTTAATGGCAATGTCTGATATATCCAATCCGACAACATAGCGTTCAGGGCATGCAATTGCTGCTACATCATAACCCTGCCATATTTGAGCAATTTGTTGTTGGCCACAATAGCAAGCCAAAATGCTAGCAAACAGATAAAGATATAGGAACAGCACATAAATAATGTAACGTGCAGACAGGGTAAAGGGGGAGGAAAGATATACACTACACCTTGTCCCCTTTTTAGTAATTCTTGATCAAGTAGAAGTTAAAATTCCATGTGTGAGAAAGGAGGAGTGAGGAAAGATATCAAGTGATTGATTTCTGATACAATCGAATAATTGCATCCGGAATTCATTAAACAACTGAATTTTGCTTCAACTTCATACTCAATTGCAGAGAGATTTAATCGTTATTGTTTAATCTTTTGTACTTTTTTTGGGTCCCCTCACTGGGATGGGATAGATATCATGTCAAATATCGTCTACCATATTTTAAGATGTCATTAATGATCATTGAATTAATCTTAAAACAAGAAATTACTTTAAAGTGTCATTATTTTTCTCCACAAATTATAATTTCATCAAACATAGATCACATGTAGATTTTCTACAGGATCATTGACCCAATTTATCATTGATGATGGATCCTCAAGGGACTAATCTTCCTGATAGAAAATATTGAGATAGAAAACCAAGAAAAAGGAAACAGATACAAAATATTGACATGCAGAGGACTCAAAAGTTGCACAAATATATAAGAAATTGAATTAATATGTCAGAAAGTAATATCTTGTGAGTAAGAATGAACCATAGAACTTACACTGCCACAACCAGGGACTAAAGCCCTACCCTTGGGAAGAGCTCCTGTCTGATGAAGATGCACAAGAATTGGTGTCGGTTGTCCTAAATCCCATGGGGTCACACCTTGCTCCCAACTCTTTTCCCAACCATCTGAGATGAGTTAACATGCAACAAAATGAGTACTGAACAATCAAACAAATCACATTCCATCCATAGTACAATCTGAATGTGTGCAATTTTCACATTTCTGCCATATTATGAGGCATAATAACATTGACACAAACATAAACTTATAACTGAACCAAGTCATTTTCATGTTCTTGGGACCCATTACAACAGAAATACAAAGTTAATACAAGAAAGAACCAAAACCCAACAGAAAAAATCACATCTTTTAAACAAAATCGGCATACCCATTTGACAAAACCATCTTAAAAACCCAAAAAAAAGAAAAAGAAAAAGAAAAAAGTTGTTTTTGGTTGGTACCAGTAGAATCCTTGTGTACGAGTTGTTGAAGCTTATCAACACGGGAGTTGTTTAATCTTGTTGTGCTCTCCACAGCTACACTCTTTTGATTTTCATCTCTTTTCTCCATCCTCAGTTTCGAACCATGAATCCTAGCGTTTGTGGACGAAACGGTCCGTATGATTGATGGCAAGTTTCGAAACGGGCTGAGAGCCGTGGCGTATGTGTGACCCAGTAAACGTGAGAGTGAAAGGAATTGCATTGCATAACGGCTGTACCCTTTCCGGTAGCTTTGTTTGTAGCCAAAGCCCACAAGTGAGGAATTGCTCTTTCTCCTCTTGCCTATCTATCAATTTGCCATGCCGAGTCCATGGTGCATAATCCACACCCAAGTGAAATACACACCCAAGCCCACTTGATGTTCTATATATTTTTTTTTCTAGACTATATTTGGCTATAAACCATTTTTGAAGTCGGTTTAAGATTCTTTATTTTGTTGAAATTGAAAAATTTTTACTGAAAGAACCGTAGATAAAGATAAAAGTTAGCTAAAATAGTATAATGAGACTCATGAATAGTACTAAAAAATGCAATGAGATCTATAAATAATAGCAAAATAAGCTGAATAGTAAAATAAGTTAGACACTTGGAGGCATAGTCTTGGCTTTCTAAAACTCCATCAGGCTAGATGTTATTTTAAAGAGATGTGTCAAGTGTACAATATTTTCATAATACTTTAATAATTATAGATGGTAAGCTGTTATTGGTTCTAATTTAAACTTACCATTAAAATTACTTTTTTTTTCCTATCAATAACAACCCACAACAATCTGTTACTTATGATTTGTTACGAAAATATTATGAAAATATTGTGAACATAACATTTCTCTATTTTAAAATCAAGTACTACAAAGTTTAAAATCCTTGGTGGATTTAGCCAAATCCAAGTCCTTGACTCATTTATCCAAAGAAGGTATTTAGATTTTAATTACACAAATTCAAATTTATATGCCCAAATACTGCTCTCTCGAAACAAAAAAAAAAAAAAAAAAAAAAAAAAAAAAAAAATTCAAATGCACTAGAGAATTTTTATCTACAACGGTTAATTGTGTCACTGATAAATGTCAAACAATGTTGCAAATGTTTGAATAGTGTATCCACCAAAGCTAAGGTTAAAATCGGTGTTACAACTATTCATCAAAAAAAAAATCAGTGTTACAACTTTATCAAAAAGAAAAAAAAAAAACCGTTTAAATCATTTCCTTTTACATATTTTCCTTAAAAAACACAGCTAAAATTTAAATAAAAATATATATTAAATTTAATAAATTCATAATTAGTTGAATTTTTATAACATCTTATAAAATTATATTAAAATAATATAGGTACACAACTAAATTGAAATATAATAAAAGATATAATTTAACAAATATTAATATAACCATTATTTTAGTCACAAATTTTTTATTCAATTTGCAATATACCCCTACATGAGTTTATTTACAATAATTTCATTTCTTTTTTATGTCATATTCTTACGAAATATTTTTTTTATTTAATCTTGAGTCGAATAAAACACATGTATTTCATGCTAGTGCATATTTCATCTTGTACATTACTAACTATGCTGGAAACATTAATCTTAGGCCCTTTTTATACAACTTTGTTTCGAAAATCTTAATAGAAAGATGAGAGAAATTATTAGGTCTGATAGGAGGATGGATAAAGTGATCATTCACACCAATGAAATGATGTCACTCATACAAATGTATGAGTTAGCTTCCTAATCAACACAAATTTTATAAAAATTAAAAATTAAAATTCACCAGATAATATCATATTTGCATAAATAACAGTGTTTTATTAATTAAGAGGATTAGGAAGAATCACCTTACCAATCCTCTAATAGACCTAGAAATTTCTCGATAAGTGGAAGTAAAAATAAGTGATCCATCAATCCCCAGTGTTCCTCGTTAGAATCTAGGTTTTTTAATAATCAACTCATCATAAGGATTTAAAGTTAACGGGTTGACTAATTTTATAAATTATAAGGATCTAGAAGAACTACAATTAAATGCTGATTGTATCTTTGGTAGGAGACAAGATTTTGTGTCAGGTTTTTGTACTGGTTCATGAAATTGTCTAGGCTTTCCATGAGTTATTGGTTTTGCAGAATACACTTACAATTAACTCCTTAATTTCTCTCATGTCCCATCAGAGAAGCTTCGGCTGAGCCCAGAGATAGTATCAAATGACCACTTTACCCCTCTAATAATGCACATCTCCTTACCATTCCATTGATAGACTTCTTCCATTCTTATATTTTGGGTCTCTTTAAGATCCGCTTATTTTGTTGAAATTAAAAACTTTTTACTGAAAGTACTGTACATAAAGGTAAAAGTTAGCTGAAATAGTATAGTAGGATCTATAAATAGTACCAAAAAGTACAGTGAAACCCTTAAATAATATAAAAAATAAGTTGAATAGTAAAATAAGTTAGCAAAATTAATTTTTGCCAAACGAACACTATATGGGCTTGGACCGAATGGTGAGAACTGAGGAAGAAAAAAAAGAAGAAAGAAACAAAGGTTTGTGTTTGTCCAAAATTATTTGTTGATTGAAGGTGGCCTGAGCTTATATTTATATGTGGGTGGAAAAGGTTTGGAGCCTTAGGCTTAAACTATGGCTAAGAATATGACATGCATCTTGTCATGTGCAATGCATATGACTCAAGTATGCATATGACTCACTTGAGTCATATGCATTGCATAGAAAAAATATTAATGTCATCTTCCTATTAGTTGTTAAAATCTAAGACTTTAAACATATTTGGATCCAAACTTTATCCTATTTTGGTCACCATTGCTGTTTTAGCCTCTGTAGATCTATGTGTATGCCCACTTGGTTGCGGGTCTGAATTACTATTGTAGAATGAGCTGGAGGGCTTGGACCCGTCATAAATGTTATATAAAATACCAAACCCCCCCCCCCCCCCTCCCTTTTTAAAAAAACCTCTTTGCCTTGATTGCCACCAATTTGGCAATGGAACAAAGTCACTAATGATGATTCCCACACTAGGTTCACATTTTCTCAATTACTGCCTTTGTACTTTGAGTGAACTAGAGATCCTTTCAAAACCCTTCACCAAGATGCATGTATTATGATAACACGAGTCTTTGTTCAGTTGCCTACATCATGGCAACCAAAAGTTCTAATGATCCTTTTATCTTTCAAATGCAAACAAAATTGTAACTTAAAATTCAAATGGAGGTTTGGAGGAGTGACATTGAAGTGAAGGCAGTGAGGCATATTAAAAAAAAAAAAAAAAAAAATTCCTCTATTGGATTTGGTTGAAAAATATTTTCTCTATTCCATATGGTTAATAATAGCCAATTTATTCAACCTGGAATTA
This sequence comes from Castanea mollissima, assembly GCA_014183005.1. NCBI lineage: Eukaryota > Viridiplantae > Streptophyta > Magnoliopsida > Fagales > Fagaceae > Castanea > Castanea mollissima. The sequence continues at coordinate 1,150,501 of JACAVU010000007.1, forward strand.
TTTCTTTTTTCTCTCTTTGTGCAAATTTTAATGGATATTTAAAAAGAATTAGCCAAGCACAATAACAAATATAAATAAAAAAATTAAGCAACAATCCATAATCAAGACACAAAATTAAAATGAAGACCATATCCCACAACTCCATGGCAACCGGGCAATGAAGGCCGATTGTGAGTTATAACATTAAAATGAAACTTAACATTTATTTTAGGAAATATCTTACTCATGCAATTATCTCTCCTTAAAAATTGTTATTTTTAAATTTAAGAGAGATATGCGTTATTTTTTATGATTTTTTATTTTTATAATTGTTAAATGTATATGGAAAGTTTGCTTATTTGGAAATATATTAAGTTTTGAAATTATTGCACTTACTAGGGAATAGCTAATATAAAATTTTAAAGAGGAATAGTTATTCCTCATTTTGAAGAATAGTTATTCATAAAGAATGACTATTCCTTGTAATAAAAACATAACCAAATTAAAGAATAACTAAATCATAGGAATAACTATTACATTACATCACCTATTACAGTCTACCAAACATGACCTAAGTTATGTCCATGGCATTTTGAATGAAAAATCCAGCAACTTGCTTTAAAAAACCCTGGAAGCAACAGAAACAGCTAATGATTCTTGCCACTATAGGCTTTAGGTCAAATTAAACCTTGCAAAATCAGGCATCATATTTATAATATACTCAGCCTATCTGTCTCATATTTAAAATATACACAAATCCAAAGAACCAAGCCAGCAGCCTCTACCTCTATCCAAATTCCCACCTTCAAAAACAGTTTTGTAATTCCCTGTAACTTAGGCATCTTATTAAGTTTGAGGGAAAGATATGGATTATGATTATAAGAATTATTATTAAGGGGTTTTACAATTAGCATTGGCCAGACATGATGTATCACAATGATGTTAAAAGCACCAAGTGCACTTTAGCAATAAGACCTCTTTAGAACCTAAGCACAAAGCATAAAGCAGAAGAGCACATCTAATTGAAGTAAAGCGCACATTGTTAAATATGAAGTAGAATGAAGTCTCATAAAAGATTATTAAATCAAAAAAGTTTTAAATAATTAAAATAGTAACATATATAGCTTATTTGCTCAAACAGTTGGAGAATTTCAGAATTGTGCAACTGCACAAAGCTTGTAGGCTTTAAATAATATATAGGCTATTTCAAATTCTTAAAAAGTTCTGCACAGAAAATTTGGAAAGAATTATTAACGCAGAGTATGATAATCAAATAATTATATTAATTTTAAACAAGACACTGATACAATTCTCATGAACTTTGCAAAATAAAATAGGCAGTCCTTAGGCAGGGTAGCAATGATCAAACGAAGTATATATTTTAATGAAAATACACCCAGCAAAGATCAATGAACACTAAAACAGGCAAAGTAGTGACTTTTATTTATCAAGCATAGTATTTTCGGTGCGTGAGTGTGTTGACTAATTTTTGGCACCAATCTGGCCTTTTTTTCTTTTGCTTAATTTTGTTGCCCATGTTTATGTGTTTATAGAATTTTTATTTTATTTTATTTTTATAATTGGATTGAGTTTCTTTTATATTTAATGTAATCCAAGTGCAACCAAAATGTAGTTTTTTGATTGATTGGAACAAAGCGTTGTCCCAGGAACTAGTAAAAGTTATAGTAGCATGATGAAGATAATGAAAGAATCTCAGCCTGATAACCTTGTCAAAAAACATGCTTTCCATTTCTTCGGACATATAATTGGAGCCAAAGTATAACCCTGCTTAAGCCAACATGGGCAGCGGTTAGCAAAAGCATAATGAATTTCCTTGAGCAATAAGTCAGTAACCACCACTCCCTAGTCCAAAATACACTAGACAGGGTGTAGTTGTCACCTTAAGTGGTTGCTAAATGAACCCACAAGACTAAAATTCTCTGGCTAAATATATCAGAACTTTTATCCATCAACTTCTAGTCTTAGGGCAAATAATAAAGGCTTCATTGTATGGATGAAAAGTGACCACATAATCCTATGGTTGATTTCAGAAAAATAAGGATCATAATATTTAAAGTTTTAGTACCCTTCAACAATCAATTTTAAAGTTGCAGTAACCTGAAATAATGTTAATTTACTACTTATCAAAAAAAGAAATAATGTTAATTTATTTATCCATAAGCATCAACACAAACCTTTTTATTATTTATAGAAGTAAAATTTATTAGAAAAGCAAAAAGGGTGTCATCCATGTACACATGAAGTGTACAACAGATAAACCAAAATTAAAGGCTAAACAAAGCCTCAACACTAAGCAAAATGGAGCGGACACCAAATTAGACTCATTAATGCTAATTGATTTTGTTGGACCTGATTAATCACGATTAATGCTGATTGACACGGATTGATGTTATTAGCGAGATTTGATTTTTACTTGAATTTTATCTAAATTTATGATGTAATCTCATTTGGACTTGAATTTCTTTCCATATTTGATGCAATTTTGGAGACTCTTTAGAGGGCCTAGAGTTCCTTATTGTAAGCAATTGATCATAAATTCATAAAATTGGGTTGGGAGATTTCTTCCCGTGCTTGGTTCAGATTCCAAGCAAGCCCAGGTGCTGATTCTTGGGTTCATATCATGCTTAGTGCTGAATTCAAACCCCTCCCAAATTAGATAGATGATATGGATTTGATGAAACCAGCAGAGAGTTCAAGGAAAAACGTGACTAATAAATATTCAAAGCTTATTTTTTATGCGGGGCCTTGTTGGCACCTTTCATGAAACTCACTGTGCAAGTTGTCTGTGTTGAAGGCTTCCTTATCTCTTGTTGAATGTAATCATCAGCAAGTTCAAAAAACTGCAATGATGTATGGAGCTTGTAAGGAAAAACTCGAAATGCACATACGTCCTCCCATCTATGCTTCAACCTAGTAAAATGAATAACAACAAAAACAATCAGAGTAATTACTTCGTACAGTCACTCAACCTACATAAAGTATGTTCTGTAATTCAATATATATTTTATCACTTATCAAGAAAAAAATTACGAAGGTATCAGAATCTATAAATATGCTCTATTGTACTCCACTACTGTTACAGTTCAATTTATGAGAAACTGGATAATCTGGTTCATTGAAGGCAAGGTTGCCAAGTTCTTTTTGCAATTTTCTTATTTTTATTCTTTTTCATCTCCTTTCATATTTGCATTTGTTCTCCGTTTCAATGGTTTAAGCATATGGATACCTAGTTTTACTTCTAAACTTCTATTTTACCATCTCAACCACCCATTGTTCACTAAACAATCCTAAAATTAAGATTACCGAGTGAACCTTGCATGAGTCTAAATTTACATCAAGCATGTATAAAGTATAAACAGAGTCCTAGATATCTATAATGAAGCATACAAAATCAACAAAATTAAAAAAGCATAACCCACTAACTCTTCATAAATAAATCTCATAAATTCATGCAAAAGAGTCATGAAAGTAAACTCCTTTGTCCCTAATAAGATGGATTTCTTAGTCTGCTACTGCCTCTTAGTCAAATAATTTTCTTCGATAAGTAATAAATTTTTATTAAAAGAACACTACATGTACATAATAACACACAAAGAAGCCTAGAAAATTACAATGATTCTCTTACTCAAATAATTTGATACTCTATTACCTTCACTGTAGATATGCAAAATATTAAACTCCAAGTTATTATCACAAAATATTCTTTTACAATCCTGAATGATAATTACGATTTTACAAAGCTCCCTTGGTGTACCTAAAATGCTTTCAATAACAATTTTTGCACCACCTTCAATAAAGAAGCTTCTTATTTAGCCCTCCAACTAGCTAAGATTTATATATTTCTTAAATCCACATGCTCTAAAAGCAGAACCAGGAGATCTCTAACCCAATTGATTTTTGCACATATTGGACGACTATAAGAATCTACTAAAATTTTGATGCATAGATGCTAAATCACTCTCTTTAACCATCAAAATTTAGGTTTAGCCAACCCACTATAAAAGAATGCCCTTAATATAATAATGTTCTTTTTTGCTCTCATTAAAATTAGCACATGTTTTTAGACATTTCCTCAAGGCTTTGTTTGAGTGGATAAATGCTTTGGCATTGTTTTTATTTAGTTCTTTGTACTTTCACTGCTTGATGTTGATGTACCTGTTGTATACATCCTGTGTACATGGGTTATGCCTATTTTCTTTAAATTAATGAAATATTTTCCTGTAAAAAAATAATAATAATAAAAGTTATACCATATGGACTAGAGTTGATCTTATTAAAAGTTAAAACAACAAAATAAGTCATATTTGCAACTGTTTAGTGTCATTCAGATGTTATCTTTTAGACAAGAATTTCTTTACCAACTTCAACCAGTTAATAACACTATAAACTTGATGCACCTATTAACAATTAGGTCACCAAAATGCTCAACTATTGGACACCTAAGGAAAACAGGATCTTGGTTTTCAATATTTCCCCAAGTATGTATAATACATATTGTCTGTGTTCTTCCTCTTTATTTTAACAAAAGTTTCGTAGAGAGTTTGGCTTTACAAGCAGTTTCTTTTCAGAGTTGTTGATGATTGACAGCATACTATAAAGTATCACACTGTGCAGGCCTATACACTATGAGAATGCTGCTTAAAAAAAGGATCAATTATCATATATCTTAATCATAGAATTTTACACGAGCAATTATTAAATCCCCTCTCTCTCTCTCTCTTGCATCCACACAAAGGTAATCTGCAACATGGTAGATTTGGGTTTGTGGTATGGATATCAGGACAGTACACTTTTGTGCTCAATACACAAAGCAGTGGGGATCGGCTTGGTTTGCTACTTGGGGTCACATGCTGTTGTGGTAAGCATTGGGGTGCTAATTTGGATTGCTTTAGGAATAACATATAATATAAAATTAAATTAAAAATTAGATTAGGTTTTGAAAAGAACTTACCCTTTGTCTGTAATAGCATCACAATAACTCCGTAATGGTTGTGGTACTCGAAAATCAATTCTTTGATATCTGCATAAAAAAAATACTAGGAAGATAAGCATCAAAGTAGTAAAGGTTCAAAATCATTCTAATTCTAGTAAGGGTTTTGTTTAAAAACATGTATAGGTATATGTGTGTACATATGCATGATATTTATGTTACTAGAATGAGAACAAGTGAAGGCATCACAAGTGAGTTTCTTATTATAATAAGTTTAAATCAAGAATTAGCACTAAGTCTATATCTCTTCACTGGATATGAATGAACTTACTGGATTGATTTAAGATGAAGTCTTGTGGTACCAAAAAAAAAAAAAATTATGCATACCTTTTTATAGATGATTTGATTTTAGTAGACAAAACTAGATGGGGAGTTAATGCCAACTTAGAAATTTAGAGGAATGCTTTAGAATCTAAAGACTTTAGTTAAATAAGCACATGGAGTGTGTAATTTTAGAAAAAGTAGAAACAAAAATGAACTGGTTGACGGGTTGTAATATTTGATCATAAAAATGCTTAAAGGTAGTTATTTTGATATCTGGATTAATAATTCATAAGGACGGAGAAATTGGCAAACATGTAGATTATAGAAAAAGAGCATGGTTAATGAAGTAGAGAAGTAGGAGCATTGTGTGATCACAGAATACCTATTAAGTTAAAGGCAAAATTTTAAAGGACTAATATAAGACCAGCTACGCTCTACGGTATTGAATACTGAACTATTTAGAAACAATATATTCATAAAATAAATGTAGCTAAAATGAGAATATTAAAATTAATACGTGGAAGTATAAGGAAAGATAAAGACACAAGATGAAGAATTTCATTTAAAGATACAATTGGCTCTTACTGATGTAAAGATGAGAAAAAGTCACTTGACATGATTTGTCCATGCGCAAAGGAAAGTAATTAACGCACCAATGAGAAAGAGAGATTTGATTAAAGTCAAGGGAACAAAAAGAGGTATATTAAAACCTAAAATATGACAAGATGTGACAAATGCATTAAGTATTGATTAGAAATAGAAGTTCAGACATTATTCAAGAACTCTCACATGCATGAACCAGGATCTTTGCGAGGATTGTAGCCTTTTCTGATCCAAAACCTGAGAAATGGTCCACTTGAAAAGTAGTATGCAATCCTAGACAGATGCTTGCAAGATCAGACAAGTGCAAAGGCCACTGGCAAATATCAGATTTATCCAAGTTCCACAAAACATTCAAATAAAAAATAATTTAACTACAAATGGGCAAGTTTTTGGGCAGAAACACACCTTCTAAACATCTCAATTGTAAAACTTAAGCCTTTATCAAGCAAACGTTCATTTAGTGATTCCTTGGGCCATATAGGGCGCTCGTCAAAGAGATTAGTAAGAAACATCTGCCACTCCGATTGATTTGAACCTTGGGTTACATATTCCTCCCAATTCACTTTCTTAGGAATCTGTATGAATGTTAAGTGCAACATGGACAAAACAAATAACATTGTGCAATGCTCATTTTGAAATTTCTCATGTTTTATTCAGTAACAATTATACCTTTTACTGGCACTTCTCTTAACTGACAACAATACTAACAGAAAGAACTCACAGTGTTGTAGATTATTAGATAAAATGGTAATTAAATTTACTAAAACTGACTGCTAAGAGAATCACACGAGCCTTTAGTTTAAAAGTCAGCAACCTTGTTGGAATTTTAAAATCATTGAAAGAAATGCATATCAGTCAACAGTGGCCTCACAAACATCTAGGTAGGATTGCCTCCAATATATAAACCATCTCAAACGCATCCACAACTGAAAAAAAAAAAAAAAAGGAGTGCATTTGACCACACATGAATAACATGATCACATTGCACAAAAAAACACTACATTCTTTGAAAGGGCCCAAAATAGTTGTAGAACAGTGATGTGCATGGCCTCTAAGCTTACAAAATTGTACTGTAGAAACTTTTTTATTTTATTTTATTAAGTTAAAAAAAAGATGAACTTGCTTAAGACAAAAGAGTGCACAAGTTTCTTATCATCCAACTTATGCAGGCAGCGTAAAAAAATAGTCCAACATAAAAAAGAGTAATTATATATCTAAAGTTCCCACAAAATAAGTAGTTAGTTACATCTTACGTCAAATGGATGTATCTGCCACATGGAACTTTAGGTTGGTCAAAATATCTTCTCACTTAATTTCACTTATGCTTTACAAAATATTTTCTGAGCTATGAGCTATCAACAACTTAGATGACATCAAAAAAGTTTAATTTACAGGGTAAAGGATAACAATAAAGATTTTCTAGTGAGATTGAGACTAAGTCACAATTGACAGAGTGAGCTTCCAAGAAACATAGATTATTTAGGTAAGGTTCTACCCAATAACAGCTGAGCTAATAAGATGTTTCTATAAAGTAAGCCCACTCCATCCATCCATCAGTCCACCGTTATCTAAAATAAAAAATAAAATAAAAAAAGCGCACAAAAAATTATAGATCAAGAAGCACTTTAATTTGTATGCTCTGTTATAATATTAGGCGTAGGTCTGCTTGGGCTCAATTTCCCATTGTAACATACTTGCACTTGTATTTACTAATACCTTCGACTACCCTAGCTAACCCCAGCTAAATTAAGGGACTAAATAAATGCAGTTATTGATATAGAAAATATGCATTTGTCTCTTCTCTCAGTTTTATAGCACGCTCAAAGCGGTATAGATAATGAAACATATAGACTTCACCAAAATGTGGCTCCTCCACTTCTGCCCAATTTCTCTTTTTCCTTCGTGCAGCATCTGCATGAACGGCCACAACATGCTGGTAGTCTACCATTCCTTCACACAAGCACGCGCACACGACAATGTTAGAATACCACAGAAAACAGATGTAATACAAAGTACTGAAAAGAAAAATGTGAAAACTTTTAGGGACATAAATGAAAACAAGTCAAAGTTAGAGGGCATGATTAGTAATTTAACCTACATTTCAAGCCCAAATTGTTAAATAATCCAACTTTCAGCAATTCAACAAAGCAGTAAATAATCCAAACGCTTACTAACAAAAACAGATGCCATTCAAAGGTACGAAATGAAACAAAAAAAAACGAAACTTTAGGGATGAAAATGAAAACAGGTCAAAATTAGAGGCTGTGATAAGTAATTTAGCCTAAATTTTAAGTCCAAATTGGTAAATAATCCAACTTTCAGCAATTCAACGAAGCAGTAAAACAGATGTAATTCAAAGGACTAAAATGAAACAAAAAACGAAACTTCAGGGATGAAAATGAAAACAGGTCAAAATTAGAGGCCATGATTAGTAATTTAGCCTAAATTTTAAGTCCAAATTGGTAAATAATCCATCTTTCAGCAATTCAACGAAGCAGTAAAACAGATGTAATTCAAAGGACTAAAATGAAACAAAAAACGAAACTCTAGGGATGAAAATGAAAACAAGTCAAAACTATAGGGCATGAATAGTAATTTAGCCTAAATTTCAAGTCCAAATTGGTAAATAATCCAACTTTCAGCAATTCAATAAATCATCCAGACGGTCATACAAAGTACGGAAATGAAAAAAGTGAAAACTTTAGGGACGTAAATGCAAACAAGTTAAAATTAGAGGGCATGATTAGTAAATTTAAAGTCCGAATTGAAAATTGACAAAGGAGCTAAGAGCAAAACCTTCGAAGTGATAAGCCTGAGGGACTCGAGCGACAATGTCGGCGGCGAGTTCGGCATCGGAATTTTGTTCGATTGATTGAGTTTTGGAGATTTTGAGAAGGAAATTGTTGTTACAGGGACGGAGCTCGCCGAATGCCGGGTGCGAATACGGGTCGTCGGGTCGGAAACGGAGCTCCAGTTTGTTGGAAGGCGAAGAGCGTGCCTTGAGGAGGGCTTGGGCGCCGCCGAGAGAGTCGACAGCGCGGGAGGTGGAGGAAGGGTAGCCTGGATAGTGTACCGCGAATGCTTCGTTGCTTGGTAATTCGCCTGATACGGTGCCGTTTTCTATCACTCCCATTATTTTCCCATGCAACGTTTGGCAAGAGTGAGGAGGGAGAGAGAGAGAGAGAGAGAGAGAGACTGTGAGATGTTTGAATTGATGGGCCTTTTTTTCCTAAATAATACTAGCTTTTTCCAAATTATATTTAGGGTAACAGTATGTTATTTTCGTCCATAATTTTTCAATTGGGTGTATGGTCGGGTTAAGTTAAGGAGACTTTTTGACTCAATTATGGCTGGTTAAAAAAAATTCAACCCAATCTATCTTATTATATAAATTCAACTCAATTCAATTTAACCCAACTTAATCCATATGGGTTAGGTTAAACCCATAGGTTGGACAATTTTTTTTATTACTACTATTATTATTAAATTGAGCATAAAAAATATTAATATAAATATATTTAAAAAACCCTAATATTAGTATCAATGTAATTCTTAAAAGTCAAACAATACTAATGACTAAACAATAGTAGTAATTTACTAGGATTTGTATGAATTAATTGGTTTTTATATGAATAGAAAAAGCTGGTTATTTTAAAAAAATTATTAATTATATGATATATTTTAAATATATGTTAAATATATGGGTGGATCATGTTGGATTTAGCAGTTTTGAAATTTTATGACCTGAATCCAACTCAACCTGCTATCAAAAAAAAATTTGTAACATAACCCAACCCACCAAGCCCTAAAAACCGACGGGTTAGGTCGGTTTTAACGGGTTGGCTGCACACCCCTAATTTCAATTGTGTTAATTTAATCTTAATATTTTAGTGTCATGTCAATTCTTGGATGGAAATTATTGATGTGACAAACAGCCAAAAAAAAAAAAAATTTACTGCCACTTCAGTCAAAACTAATTTTTTACTTTGGCTGTTTGTCATGTCAACAATTTTCATCTAAGAGATAATAGCAATGACTAAATTAAAATGACACCGAAAGATTAGAGACTAAATTGATACAATTGAAAAGTTATGAATCAAATTGAAATATGGTGTTAAAAAAAAAGACCAAATATGTAATTTACCCTTATATTTATTAGCTAGTTATATTAGTTATGTGTGTATGTGTGTTTTTTTTTTTTCATATTTTATATGCTGATTATGAGTCCACCTTAGTTTTTTTTTTTTTAATTTCAAATAATTTTATTTTTAACTTTTTGAAAATAAGCTAGATTTTAGCTTGCCTTACTTACATAAATAAGTTGCCGGAAATAAACAATTCCTAAACAGTAACCTCTAAAAACTCGATTTTGCCAAAGTTAAGTTCTATGCAGGCCCACGAGTTTAGTAAACTCAAGTTCTTAGTTCCATATCAGTCAAGCCACATCACTAGTTACTATTATTACGATGTATACTTCATGATAATTGCTCATTATCATTAGGTGCCCAAGACACTGATTGATTTTGGTATAGTCAGGGAATTGAACTCCAAATCTTTTATTCAACGACAAAAAACTTTATGAGATAAGCTATAGAACCCACTAAAATTATATTACACTTCCCCCCCCCCCCCCCCTCCTCCCCTCTTCTTAAATTATTGAACTAAAAAAGAAAGTAAACATGCTTTAGCTCTACGAGCTTTAACTAGGTCCACCACCGAAATTTGGTTGCAAGGAGATTCCCTTGTTTGTAGCAAACTAATATATTGCTTTAGATGTAACTCAATATATGCAGGGTAATACACAGGGATTAAAGCTGGAGGATGAATATGGTAATTTAGCTTAGATATTTATGTATTTGTGTATACAATACATAAGCACATGAATACATGTATATGATAATTCTGATACAGTAAACCATGAACTCAGAAATTCAACATAGGTGATGCCACGATAGGACTCCTAACTTCATGCTTTCCATTTTCCTCAACCCAAACAAGGGCACCAAATGAAACTTCCCTCTTCTCATTCCCTCTAACCTATGGTAATATTGTATGACTGCTTCTCCTTCTTCTTTTCGAACGCCAATACCTCTGGTGAGAGAGTAACCATAGAAACTTCCGGTGTTGTCACTTCAGCATTGTATAAGTTGCATAACCCTTTTCAACATTCGTTGCAGTTCTACGAAATCTTTTGACCATCCATGTAATATAGTCACTATATAAAGCAATAAAGACGGTTCAGCATTTGGTCTAATTCGGTTTACTTTGGATCATTTCAGTCTAGTTCAGTTCATTTTGGTCCAAATCAATTTACTTTGGTCCAGTTCAGTCCATTTCAGCACACTACAGTCTATTCCGGTCCATTCGATCCACTTCGTATGGTTACTTAAGAGTAGGAAAAGACATGTTTGGGTTAACTATCAACTATTTGAGTAATATCGATTGTAATTATATGATTAGTTTTGATTATCATGATAATCCCCTTAAGAGAATGAGGAATTTGAATAATATATTTGAAACTTAAAAATTTTAGATGTACCAAAAGAAATTAAGAAAATTTAATGCATAATAATAGTAATTAGTGTTTGTTTGGGAACAATTTATATAGCTTTTTGCTGAAAGTGTCGTAGATATAAGGTAAAAGTCATTTAAAATAAGTAGATGACTTTTGTGGGATCCACAAATAGTAGTAAAAATAAGTAAAATTTAAATAAAATAAATAGGTGACTTATGTGGGATTCACAAATAGTATGAAAAATTAGCAATAAACTGGCTTATAAATGCATCCCAAAGGAGCACTTAGAAGAATATGGATCACTTCAAAAAAGAACAATATTAAGCAAAAACACCAAAAATGATAAAGTTATATATTTGTAAAAATAAATAGATAAAAATTACTTTTAGAAATTTTTTTAATTTTTCGGGAGAACAAAATATCTAAAATAAAGTTTAGAGAATAAATTAGACATTATACTATATCTAAAAATAATTATATATTCTTACGCATTGGGTGTGTCTCCTATTAATTGTCTTCAAAGCTTAAGCTTTCTTCTGGCATATGGCACTATCAACAACAACAATGATAATGTCTTTACCATAACTTGAGACAAACCATAAATCTGCATGATTGTTTATGGTCAAAGATTCAGGTGTGTAAAGTAGTATCAATCAATTGGGGTGGGGGGGGGGTGGGGGGGCATTTGTCCCTAATTTACAAATTATGTAGCAAAATGTTCCTATTTTGAAAATATTTAGCAAAATGTCTCTGTTTTTGAAACTCGATTTTAACAAAATCGAGTTACAGGTAGAAGTCAACATTAGCTACATCATAGATAGGAGGGCACTAAAACCATTAGCTGTGACATTAGCTGCAACATGGCTGTCATGGCATATACCCATTTTGCTCAATCAATGCATTCTTGCCACTATAAGCTGCAACAAATCCTGGGAACATCTTTAAAGCCTTGAATTCATTTGTAGATAGATAGGAGGGCACTAAAACCATGAAGAGCATTGTCATAAGGAAGAGTTTGGTTTGCATAATGTTACATTACAATAATGTAATGTTCTTGTGATGTTAGAGCATTCACATCAACTTCAGTAAAAATTTAGATAAACTAAGTATTTGTTTGGTTTCAGCGTCTGTGTTTGCATGTTTCACGTCTGCGTGTTTTCTCCTTCTTCTTTTTTTTTCAAGCCGCAACTTTTAACTATTCTTTCATGAACAGTATACCCGTGTACTGTTCACAAGTCCCATAAACTTCACTTTTTAGCAACTTTTTCATTAAACATGGGTCCCATAGCACTATTTATACATTTAAAAATTATTTTACTACAGTGTTTTCAGTTTTCAATTTTCAGCAATAAGTTCCATCCAAACGGATCCTAACTTAAAAAAATTCACTTTTACTATTTTTTCTCTCTTATACAAGATGAATATTATTGTGTTCTATTTATATATTACTAGTAAACGTGAGTGAAGTGAATTTTCATTAATGTTAGTCAAAAACTAGATAAAGAAATGATGGCATATCTCTAAGGAGAGTGGTATGGCTAAACATCGTGTATACAAGTGAGTGAATCAACCTTAAAGGGCAGCCTTGACTCACGGTGTATTTTGAATATTTTGTAATAAATTATCCCATATATAATACTTCTTATGGATTATAATAAGAGAGATGCTACGTCCACAACATTTTCACAACAAATCATAGGTGGTTAGTTGTTATTAGTTCAAATTTGAACCTAACACTAAGATTACTTTTTTGCCCTAACAATAACAACCATTAACAACTTGCCACTTATAATTTGTTGTAAAAATGTTATGGACATATCATTTCTCTTATAATAATTTGGGAACTCAATTTCAATTATTTTACAAATATGCAAATTATAAGAGCTAGTATAATCAAGAATATGATTGAATCAATTGCTTGTTACTACATTTGCTTTTATCATTTGCTGAACATTTTTTCAATTGTTGTCAAATTCAAATAATTTGGGCAACAGTTACATGTTTCAAATCAATTATTTCTTATATGTATAAATCTTATAAAAATAATCAAAAGAATACATAAATAATTAGTACACCACTTATAAAGAATTTCTTTTGGTGACACCTATAAGGAATTAACACATTAAAATGCATTTACATAATACAAAGTTAGGCAACTAAGTGTTGGTTTCTCACACACACACACATATGTAATGTTACATGTTATTAAAGGATTTAGAAATGTAAGTTTTTAAAATTAATATAATTATCAAGAGTTTTATAATTCAATTGACACTTACTGATATTTTTAGTGGAGATAAACATCGTTCAAATATTCTCCTCCATCAATTATCAAATTATAAACAAAATATTAATACAATTAAAGATTTTTTTTTTGGTGAATTCAAAAGCATTATATATATATATATATATATATATATATATATATATATATCTATATATATATATATATAGATGTGTGTGTGTGTGTGTTCTAATCGAAAACACAAGGAGGTATCAATTGAGCTGCAAGACTATTGGTTTGTAACACATCCTTACTAGTTAGCAATGATTGGAATTTAATTAATGCTATAAGATAATATCAATTACCAAATAATTATTGTAGAAATTTATAACGATAACCAAGAGACATGACTTTACTTACCTCAATAGCAACATATTTTGCACCAGTGCGTACTCTTGGTGCGGTGGTCACTCCACAAGTATAAGTGCTTGTAGGGTGTGGGGGGCAAGGGCCAGAGTTCAAGTCTTCAGGAGGAAGTTTCACACATTTTGCCAAAATAGCTACATATTTTGCCAAAATAAATTACCATTATATTTCTCTTTGATATTGCAAGACAAATAAGATATTTTTATATAAATTTTATTAAATTTTGCCTTTTATATTTAATTTTGACAGTTATTGTATATCCTTTCGTGTTTTTTTAATCACTTTTGTCAATAAACAAATCTTCATATAGGGTGCTTATATCAAACCAATTGAGTAAATTAGTTTATATATTTTCACCTATCCACAGTTAGGTTGAATCTTAATCAATCGGTTGAACTTGAAATACAAATGGAATAATTACAACAATACTTTTACCAAAACCAGCAAACACTAAAAAACTACTGGACAAAATTTATCAATCCACCAATCTAATCACTTTTAGGTTTGGTTGTACGGTGATTTCAAGGTTGAATAAAGTTTTCAATCAAAATATATACAATTTTAAATTTAATTTCTAATAAATACTGCATCATTAAGGTTTCAAATTCTATAAATTGTGGTTTCATAATCGGGGGTTCCAAACAACAAAATATTTTTGAAATGGTTAAAAAGGTAATGAAAGGAGTTATTGTGATAACAATGTTGTCCATTGTTGTTCATTTTATGGTGCAAGCCCCTTCTACTCATTCTCTCCATCTTCCTTTCTCTCTCGTTCCGTTTTCACGAGCCCCATCTCTCTCCCTTTCTACACATCTAGATAACACACCTCCTCCTTCACAAAAAAAAAAATAAAAAAAGAAAAAAAAAGAAAGAAGAAGAAGATAACACACCTCCAAGAAAATGTCAAAGAAAATTAGTAAACCCAAGAGTAGAACCTCTCTTGCATCAGGTAGAGGATGCGAAAAAAGAGTGCAAAGGAAAAATATAATGGAACAGATCAAGTTCGTGAAATGTGTGACGGAATCCTTGATGAGGCACGATATTGATATAAACGTTATAAAGGATACTAGCCTCTGAGCACGCACATACTCAGAGGCTCTTCTATTTTTTGGGTAAAGATTAATTTAGAGCATTTATTATAATTTGAGATTATTACATTCTCCAATTACAAAAAAAAACCTAGGGGTGTGATGAAAAATTATTTCACCGCATGTAATACTCATTACACTCCTAGGTTTTTTTTATGATTAGAAAATGTAATAATTTCAAATTATAATAAATGCTCTAAATTAATCTTTACCCAAAAAATAGAAGAGCCTCTGAGCACCAATTAGAGACAACAATTTGCAACAATTTGAAAAAAGAAAAGAAAAAGGTAATAGATGGACTTTAAATATTTTATGAATAAATAGCAAACACTAATTTTTTTTTATAGATTAAGATAAACATGAAATTTAGTTTGTTTTTTTATTTTGCACATAGGAAAGACATCCATTAACTATTTAAAATTTAAAATACTTAACTTCTATACAAATACAAATTTCCACCACCACACACACGTTCTCCCATTTGCATTGGGCAATTCAAGCTTTTCTTTTATTTTTTATTAGTTTTTTAATAAAATAAAACTTTTAAAATTGTTTAGAAATTTCTCTTTCTCGGTTACTCCTTAACTAAATTTTAAAATTTTAGATAAGTAACAACTTAAAAATCTTTAGTTTTAGCTTATCTAAAATTTCTTTATCAAAAAAAAAAAAAAAAAACCATATCTAAAGTTTAAGAGTTTTAACAGTTCATAAACACATCTGTTGGTATTAGAAAAAAAAAAAAAAAATCCTTACACCTACACGTTGAAGGCTTGATAAAAATTGGTTAGGGGGTAATCAATTATCACTTTTTTAAAGAAATAAAATGAAAAAGTCACCCGGAATACATGGTTCTTATTTGGTTACTCCTTTTAAAATTTTATATAAGTAAAAACTTAAAAATCTTAGATTTTAACTTATCTAAAATTTCTTTCTAAAAAAAAAATTATCTAAAATTTAAGATTTTTAACTGTTCATAAACACATATGCTGGTATTAGCAAAAAAATAAAAAATATTCCTTACACCTACACGTTTAGGGCTTAATATAATGATGATACCTTGAAGAAAAGTTACATACCTTTTAATGAAATTAGAAGCTGTGTCACTGATTCTAGTTCCCAATAAACAATCACCAAAGCTTTACTATTGTCATAACACTGATACAATCACACAAAAGAAAAAAAAAAAAATATATATATATATATATATATATATATATATATCATGCAAAATTTCAGCTGTCTTATAATTTGCTAAACCTCAATACTACAATTCTTTCTGCTCAAACATGAAAGGCACCAATGTTAATTTAGAAACGGTTTTGTAATCTTACGTTGGATGTAATAGTTAGTGAATCTATATATATCAGTGGAGAATTGCAATAAATATTTAATGAAAGGATTACCTAAATCTTGTAGAGAAGCATGAAAGTTCAATTTCAGAACAAAGCAAATTACAAAACTAAGCAAAGAAAAATAAATTAATTGATTAATTAAACAAAAGAAAAGTCTTACAATTTGTAAAATCTTATTCTTCGTTCTCGTTGAAGGACAGAATTTTGGAAAGTTCCTCGGCACTAATATAAAGTCACGTGATCCATGTGTTTTTCTCTTCTATATTCAATTAAACCACACCCAGGCTCCTTTTATACAAAGATGTAGCCGCTTGATAGAAACTGTATTTGAATAGTAATGATTGAGAAGAGTTTTTGTTGATGTGCAACTGTCAAAAATTCTATTTCAATTAGGTAATAGGAGTAGAAGTGCGGAAGAAGATTTTATTTTTTTATTTTTTATGAGAAGTTCAATTCAGATAGAATACATGGGGAAGGTAATACATGGGGACTACGTGGGGAGTTTTTTAACGTAAAAGTAGGAATGGAGAGTTTTTACTGAGAAGTTCTTTTTTTTTTTTTTTATGAGAAGTTCAATTCAGATAGAATACGTGGGGAAGGTAATACATGGGGACTACATGGGGAGTTTTTTAACCTAAAAGTAGGAATGGAGAATGTTTTTAGCTATTGAGTAGAAGTAGGAATTTATATCAACGTAGATGTAGGAATTTTTTTTTTTATTAATTTACTATTTTAACCCCAATTTTAAGCTTTAGGTAGGGGTATTTTTGACAATAAAAAAAGTAATAATTAACTTTCTTTTGCCAATTTACTATTTGAACCCTATTTTTAAATTCTTGATTAATTAATTTAGGGCTATTTTTGACAGTAAAAAAAGCAATAACTAACTTTCTGAATTCTCTTAATATATACAGATTTCTGAATCCTCTTAATATATACAGATACTAAAGTATACTCTCTCTCTCTCTCTCTCTCTCTCTCAATAATCTAAATTAATTTATATTTGCTTTAGCCTTCAAACTTTATATGTACAAGTTGTCGACCCATGCTTTGCATAGATTTTTATTTTATTCGTAACTAGTAAATTTTATAATTTTTAGACATTCATTGCAATTTCATGTAAATACATATAGTATCTATATTATATATAAGAAGATTTCTCTCTTTTAACTGAATTTTTATGTGGTTAAAAAATACTATCAATAATGAAAAGTAACTTCATTTAGATATAGGGTTATAAATGTCAAATAACAAATTTCATTTTAAATTCAAAAAGAGAACTCTTAAAATTTAATATTTTTTTCCCTTCATGTTCAAAAAAGAAATTACAGTTACTGCGTATCACTAAAGTTTATCATTTTTATTTTTTTAAATTAAAAAATATATTTTTAAATTATAATAAATACAAATTATTAACTTTTACCCAAAAATAGAAGATGCGCATGCTTAGAGGTTAGTAGTATTTATAAAAGGATTCATTTCTTTAGACTGGACTTTTATGTGGTTCAAAAATACTCTTAAACCTTACGTTTAATAGAGAAAAAACTTAAGGACAACCAGGTAAAAATATATCTCAAACTCTACTTAAAATGCCTACAAAGTAGGATACTCTACTACTAATCCATATCTTTAAAACAAATTTATCAATTTAAAAAAAAAGAAAAAGAAAACTATGACACTAAACCAAAAAAAAATAACTTCATCACACACACTTTGCGCATACGATGAGGTTAGTATGTATGTATGTATGTGTGTGTGTGTATGATGTCATTTGGTGTTTTTTTTTTTTCCAAGAAATTTATATTTTTATGTTTTAAAATTTAAATTGTTTAGATTTTATAATTGTTGTATTGTTATGCTTGAATTGTTGTTACACTTTGGAAAAGTTTTTATAGTGTTAGAATTTGTTTTTTCATATTTCAAGAATTTTAATATTATAAATGATATATTTTAAATCAAAATTTAATTATTTATATGTAAAAAAAATTGAGTGTGGCAGCTAGGGCAGGTATTTGTGGGTGCCTACTAGGATGGGGTAGAAGAAAAAAAAAAAACCGCCTTAAAGTGGGAGTAAGGTGGAGACGGGAAATTAGAATCCCTGCCCTTTGTCATCCTTAACTGACACCTCTTAACGTTTCCAATGGAAATATTTAGAATTTAAATTTTCCAAGCTTGAACTATAAATGTTTGTATAATGTATATATATAAGGCAAAATACATACATATTACACACACATTCATAACAACAACCTCATACTAATAATTGTGTGTAGAGTTAAAATCCTAATTCCTTATATCGTAAAAGCCATAAAAACTTGTTTTCACTTTGTACACCAATTGTGGTCCCAAATTAAACAAAAAAATTGATTCACAAAGGTCAACAAAATTATGGTGTTGGTTTGCTTATACATTTTTGGATGACTATATTTTTCAAAAATTAATAAATTTTAACATGGTTCTTCATAGTCTTTAAAATGCACATTTTTTTAATGAATAATTTTGGTTTCGAATGAAACTCTTTTTCTATGATTTATAAGAATGTGAAAATATTTGGACTACATAAAATTTTGGACCATGGCTATACCAAAATCAAAACTTCTTTCTTTGGTAGACAAATAATTTTTTTTTTGGAAGTGAATAATACACTTTAGGAAGTTCCATTTAACTTTAGAAGTTTTTTGGATTGGATAAAATTTAACTACAAAATTAATTATAGTCTTAGGCTACAACCTTACTCAATATCTTTTTATCGAAGGTGAATCTTGACAAATCTACTATCAAATTACATCTTCTTCTTATATTCTAGCTCCATGTTTGCAAAATTTCTAGAAAATTAAAGATCAACAGCTTTATCATCAATCAATTATTTAAATTGCAAGTTTTTATAGTTTAAAATAATAAATAAGCATAGATCATATAGTAAATAATATCCGATTAACACAAAATTAGACATGTATATTAAGAGTGTAAAAAATATACAATTCAATTGATAGATTTTCAAAATATGTAGAAACATTCATTTTCTTGAGTAAGGTTGTAGTCTTAGGCTACAATCAGTTTTGTAACTAAATTTTGTCTACATTTGGATTTACTTGTTGGGTGATACATGTTAAATACATTGACTTTGAAGTCCATCCAACTATGATAGTTAATGTTATATTTTACCTTTTACTTCTATTTTAAAAGAGAGATGCTATGTCCACAACATTTTTACAACATTTTCACAACAAATCGTAGGTAGTTAGTTATTATTGGTTCAAATTTGAACTTAACACGAAGATTACTTTTTTGCCCCAATAATAACAACCAGTAACAATCTGCTACTTAGGATTTGTTGTAAAAATATTATGAAAATGTTGTGAACATAATTTCTCATTTTAAAATAAACATTTAGATATCAACATCAATTAACAATACCTCACATACATTAAAGTTTTGAATTTTTTTTTTAAATTTTTTGAATCAGTTTGTAACTTGTTTGATGCAACTAAGGTGGTGGAATACTACATGGATACTCGCAATGGCCATGGGAAGAAAATTTATCAGTTATTTCTCACTAGTAGTCACTCTCTTTCAAAATATATATATATATATATATATATATATATTACATATGTATTAAGAATAAGAGATGTTATATATGTATGTAGAATAAGAGAGGAATTGGAAGCTGAATTATACTTTGTAATAAATGTTTTGAGTAATAAGAACGTCATACATCCTTGTTTTAACCAACACACTTTGGTTTACATGATTGGTTGGGAAAAAAAAACTTTGAAGTTAACCACATAAGACACGCCGGTACCATATTCTAAACATTTGAAGAATAAATTCCCAGAAATCTTTCTTGGCCATTCTCCCATCTTTTAAAAGTTCACAAGCCTCCATAAAGAGCTTCTCATCTATGTTAGGAACAATTTTGACTACTCATGGCATTTGCTCAACTGCTTCTTGTATCTCTTCCTAGATGTTCTCTGAGCTTTTTGAGATCATGCAAAGGCTTAAGAAGTTACAAGCTTTCTATTATTTCCACTGATAAGATATTTCAAATTCTCTAGTTGGATATTGCATATCCCACATTATATCATTGACCCCATTGGAAGGGCAATATTGTTGATCTCCATTTTCATGTCCAAACAACTTGATCTTCCATTTTGACTTTCATTAACTTTAATCAAGAACAATTCACAAATATGAGATCCTATCTCTATATGCAATTGCATCCAGATGATCCTGCAACATGTCACTTTTAAATGAATGAAAACTACTCAAAATTATACAATTCATTAATTATTATAGAATTAATATGATCGTGCTTCATTCCATGTTACACAAAAACACTCAATTTACTTGATGAAGAAAGTAGTAATGTCATTTCATCGAAGGGTAAAAAAAAAAAACAATTGTGCATGCGCCATGCTTTGGGGTGCTCTTTAATGATAACTAGAGGAAATGAAAGCTTCCCAAAGCTCAACATTACTAATGAGATAGAATGGCACCTTGATATAAGCTTCCTAAAGCTCAACATCAGCTGTCACTATTTTGCAGATTTCATCCCAAGCAAAGCCATTCTAATTGAGGAGATCCATGATGCCCATTACTCTTTCATCAAGCTCACTATTGACAACAGAGGTCATCCTCTTCACCTACAAGAACCCCACCAATGTATACAAGTTAGTTTAATGACTTGAACTTTGAGCTGCTTTCTCCTCCTCCATCTTGAACCCCACCCCCTCTTCTACAACCACACCATATCATATAAATCTAAAAAAATTCCCAAACAGTTTAAAATCATTTTGCAAAGTCTTCAAATGATTGCTATCTATTTTTGCTCAAATACCATCTATTAACAAATAAATGAAACAATTGCCTATATTTGTGCACTTAATGTCACAATAGCTGCCTTTCATATTCTTAGTGATACCAAAATGACAAAAGTACAAGAATATTGTATGCAACTCTGAGGATATCCTCCTTAGTAATTAAGCCTTTTAAAAAATATTCAGTAAGTCATGTGCTAAGAAAGGAATTTTTTTATCTAAATTTAAAATTTTTTGTCAGTAATATTTTTTTTTATCAGTAAGTCATGGGTTCCAAATTTGAAATTTTTTTATTATCTAATACTAAGAAAGGAAAAATATAATTATCAAATGAAATCCAACACAAAAACAGAAAATGCACTTCAATTTATCTTATGAATGAGCCACATGGAATTGCATACTGAAGAGACAAAGACGATCCTATCCTCTTTTGACAAGTACAATTTCTTCAAGGATCCGTTAATGTATGCCCTTAAGGCACACATTATACATTTATTTGAGGAAATTTTTATGAGAAATTAAAAAAGCTGTCTAAAAATTTAATTACTTTTTCGCTTTTCCATAAAATAATTTCCTAAAATAGTTTACAAACATATGCCCTAAGGGCATACATTAATAAAACCCTTATTAATATGGGAAGAAAACCTGCCTTACAGCCTAGAACACCTGCCAATTCAACTTCTGCTCAAACCAATTCACTTGAACATGTATTCATGTTCAATTCAGAAATCTCTCAAAGCAAAGATCAAAGAACATTTTTGGTCTAACAAGTAATGAATGGTATCGAGGATGCAACTCGTCTCACGGACAAAAGTGATTTTTTTTATCTGGTTCTAGTCACGGGCCTCCAAATGTTCTAAAATTATGTGATTGATGCTCTGGTTTTTAGATCTATTCAATATTATCACTACATGTCATCTTTTGTTTAGAAGCACATTTTTTAGGATGACTTCATTACTTTTGAATTACAAGAATATATGCCAAGCTTTGCCAATGTATTTTATGTTTTTCTTCCATTCTTGAATTGAAACATTACTACTCTTTATGTAGGGACCGATGACTAATAAAAACAAATCAGTACAATTGCCTCTTTGTTTTTGTTATAGTTGTGCTTACATATATACTATGTTCTTATCAAGAATTTGTCTTGTTTTAGGGGTTATAAAATAGAATGGTTGATACATAAACAGGTGTGTATGAAACAGATAACCTAATGTAATATAATGCTCCACAATTATATTTCAGCATATACAATCATACATTAGTACTTAAATAAACAATAGTAAATATCTTTTGGTATCTAAATCAGATTCTTTAAACTGTGCTAAATTGAAAACTTTTGAATTTCTCAAAAATCTAATTACTAAGAAGCAAAAACATAAATATTGAGTAGAAAGAAGAAGACCCAGCAGCTGCACAAATGCTTGTTCCCCTTTTTTTTGGTTATCTTGTTTGACCAGATCAAGCCAATAAAATTGTCCCTTAGACCTTAAAAATTTAATTTCAAGTCCTCAGCATGAAAACACCAAGAAAGACTTTTACATTAAAAGTCAAGAGCCAGGAGAACATATAAAACCCTACAAAAGAACAACAGTAGGTGAGCATAGCAGAAAAGGATATATCAAAACACAGTGATGAGAAAAATAGCTAGTTTCGAGACTGCAAAGTTTGAATAAAATGAATGGGTGCAGCCAGGAGTTCTAAGGCAAACATCTTATGCAGAAATGTAGTAAAAACATGCCCATGTCAACTACCAAAAGACCAATCCATGCATAAGATGTCTCACTAGGTAGAAGCATTATTGCATAGTTATTTAAATATTTATCATGTAAATGCAAGAACACAATTCATCTAACAGATCATGATATAGGATTTCCTCAAACAAAGATGATGGTATTGAATTATTATGTCCCAATAAGTTGTTGTTCAAAAAGTACAACCTAGATAAACATAACTACTAGTCAACTTCACACAAACACCTGGAGGGAAATCAGAATTGGGAAATGGCTTTCTACAATGCCCAAAGTCTAGGTAGGTGATCATAGCATTAAGGCCTCAGATACCAAATCAAATTCAAACCCATTTTTATCACAATCATCCAATTCAACTGAATTTTAAGACCATTGAGATCATAAACTATTCAAATAAAATAAGAACCATTATTTTCCCCCATTTTTTGAAGGGAGCAAAATCTATTCCTGAGTTTAAGTCACTTCTATTTAAATACTAAGTTCTGCCAAATCCACCAACCCTTATCACTTTGTAAAATTATTTTACTCTCAAATGACTTAAAAAATGCACCAAATTCAACAAGCAATGACTTTATCAGTAGACTATATAACCCAAAAATTTAAGCTCAAGGATTCACTCTTACTCCAACTTCTAAATTTTTCTTTTTGGTTGGGTGAATCTGTATATTTATTTATTTTCCATAATACACAATGCATTTCGATTGAATAGAGTCTTCTATCTGAAAATTTATGGCACCATGACAATTCCATTAATCAAACCTTAAATTCCTAGCAACATTCATTTAAGCTATCTGTTTCAGAATTAATACCACTGAGCCTTTTCAAAACACCATGACAATATGCTTAACTAATTAAAACTAGTAATTCTAATCATTTCAAGAAATCTCTTGACAATGTCCAATTAGATGTGTATCTTAGTGAGTCTGAAAAGGTATAGGGCTTTTGACTTTACTAGTCCATTAA
Organism: Castanea mollissima; assembly: GCA_014183005.1. Lineage (NCBI taxonomy): Eukaryota > Viridiplantae > Streptophyta > Magnoliopsida > Fagales > Fagaceae > Castanea > Castanea mollissima. Next base: position 1,174,497 of record JACAVU010000007.1, read on the forward strand.
CTAGACAATTTAATGTTTTTTTTCGAATAATTTTGAAGGCTTTTTAACCATTACAAATTTACAAGATATTGGATTCAAAAACAAATAATATGACCATCAATTAAACTTTTACTTTGCATAAAAGTCCTTTCAAATTAAATTAGTATCCCACATGAAAGAACCCCTTAATTTAGAGAAAGAGAATGGGAAGTGACAAAAACCCCCAAAGATGCAAATCAAACACTGCAAAATAGGGAGACATACTCTGGCATTCAACAATGTAAAAGAAATCAAACGAAGATGATGCAAAGGAAAATAGTTTCAATGCAATAATAGTACCTGGGCATTTTACTTTGAAATTTGATTAAGATATTGTCAGTTTCTTTGACGGTGGATATGGATTGAAGATGGAGTCATCTTTTTACCTTGTCATTTTCTGAAGTTCCCAATATTGCTTAAATTTTGTTAGCATTAATGTAAGACTTGTGCAGATTATCAAAAAAGAAAAAAAAAGTGTAAGACTTGTGCAGAGTTCACATTGGAAATCTAAGTCATATGCTTAAAAGACTATTCCATAATAATATTTTTCAGCAAGCTATGAAAACCTATAAGGGTATGTACATGGGTTGATGTGCTATAGTAAATTTAAGAATTCCTAATACAGTTCTTGTTTCGTTAACACCAAATACAAATACACATCTCCCTTTTCCCTCATTAACCTTGAAAAATGGCATATGTGCAACTCCTTTCGCCATCTCCGAAGTAGGATTTTTCTTCCATAAGCCATTTCCTATCTCAAATATCCAACTTTCTACCCATTAATCCTCATATATAAAATATTGAAAATAATATGTTTCAACTTTTTAAATATTATTCTTATTGTATCTTAGAAGAGGACAAGACAATAACTGCTTATTATATCCTTCCTAGCTAAATGCTTACTATTGCCAAATCCAGCAGGCCTATTTGGCAACTACCACTCTGCCCCTTCAAATCCCATAAGAAACTATGCTCAACTAATTAAACCAATAATTCCAATTCAGTACAAGTAATCTCTTGAGTATGTCTAAGCAATGTTGATCTTCACCAATATAAAATATTATTTTCATTTTGGCTTTACTTGTCCATTAAGTTGCACAACTTTATGCTTTTCGCTAAAAGAATTTTGAAACCTTCATTTCCATTAAAAGGAATGCAACTCAGCAACAGATCATATTACTATATCCTTTCAAATTGGCTTAATACCCCTTTGATGATGAGCATGTTAATATAATGAAAGAGAGTGCGAAGTGACAAAGATGCAAATCAAGTAATACAACTATAGAGGGAGACATACTTTGGCATTCAACAATTGAAAAGAAATCAAAAAAAGATGATGCAAAGGAAGACAATTTCAAAGTAATAACAGTACCTTGCTATGTTTCCTTGAAATTTGATCAAGAGGTTTTAATTTTCTTTGACTGTGGCTATGAATTGAAATTGAAATCATTGTTCACCGAGGGATAGGCTAGTGAAGAGGAACCCAAAATAATCCCATGTTCAACTTTTAAAGCAAATCCCATATCAAAGTCAGACCCACTTGTCACATCTATTGGAAACCTTGAATCAGATGGCAAAGAAAGATGCACAATGTCATCACGGACAATCTAAGCCATGAGATAATCTGCATTCATAGGAATAGGCAATTGATGACAATACCAAATCACAGCCATAATTGTGAAAGCCCTTCAAACTTGACAGAATCAAAACACAAATGCATTCTATATGGACCCCTATCACTTCTTTAATCTTTGTACTTTTGAATGATCGTTTGCCTACCATTGATGGAAATGACAACATGATAATCAAATCCAATGGGCAAGAGACTTCCGCCCAGGTATGTGATTAGGGGCCTGCATTTAGTACCCCCACCATATTCACACATTGAATGACATGATATAAAAACACACCAATAGACTTAAATTAGTTAATGACTTTTCAACACCTTTGAACGGCTGTCTCTCCTCTCTCTTTACTGTTTTCTCTCCACTACAAAAAAAAAAAAAAAAAAAAAAAAAAACCCATTTGTTCTTTGACATCTAAAACTTCAATTACAATTATAAATCATTTTGGAAAGTCTTAAAAAAAACAATATATCTTTGTGTAAATTCCATCAGTAAACTAACAAATCAAATATTATAAAAACATCTTTTATTCTTAGTTCCACCTAAGTGACCAAAGAACAACAATATTCTACGTACCTTTATTGATCCACTAATTTACTAATCATTTCATCTTGTTTTCTTTTCATGGTAAGCCTCTACTTAACTGAAACAAAATCTGACACTTTCTAGATGCTATAAAAACACCATGAAAAGAATAACTATACAAAACCCATAAATAACTTCACTCAAACATAGCTGTCACTCAATCTGGGCATTGATAATCAAAGGTCATTCACATACGAAAATAGCACCCTTTAATTGAGATGTTGTACAGCCTAATATTGAATGAGAATGAATAGCAATCCAGTCTAGGGGGGAAAAAAAAGAAAAAAGAAAAGAAAAAGAGCAATCCAAATTGCTAGAATGAAAAAACTAGATTTATTTTCAAATTCGACAAGAACAAGATGCAACTACATCATAACATAATGCAGGAAACTTTAAGCACCATTTTATTCATACTAAAAAATTGTCCAACTAGGAAACAAAGGCCGAGAAAACAAAATGTTAGTTCAAAGTCTGCAATGTTTGAATAAAAAGAAGGGTAGCCATGATTCTTAAGGCAACATCTTAAGCAGAAAATGTATTAAAAAATTGCAGTAAAAACACCGACCCATGCATAAGACTTCTCACTTGATGGAAGCATAGTTACATATTTATTACAATACCCAATTAGAGGCCAACTTCTAGGAGTGACAGCTAACCAATGCCAAATATTCTTACCCTGCAAAGCTATAAGCCATGCGATGATATACATTGATCAAATTACTAATTTCCTTTCATTAATTCTATTCTATTCTTCACATTACCATATCCTTTCAAATTGGGGTTGGTACCCTTCATGAATGAGGGTGTTAATTTAGCAAAACAAAGCCAGATTTGATTAAAATACCCAAAGATGCAAATCAAACAATACAACTAAAGTGGGTGACATACTTTGTCAACAAGGCAAAAGAAATTGAACTAAAACAATGCAAAGGAAAACAGTTTCAATTTAATAACAGTACCTTGTCATGTTTTCTAGGAATTTAATCGAGAGGTTCCTCATTTTCTTCAGCTGTGGATATGGATTGAAGTCTGAATCATAGTTTACAGAGGAATTGGCCATTAGAGAGGGAGCTAAATCAAACCCATCTCCAACAGTTGAGTCAGATCCCAAACCCAAGTCAGACCCATTTGTCACATCTAATTGAAGCCTTGAATCAATTAGTAAAGAGAGGTGCCCAGTTTCGTGAGACACTAGAGGAGGTTGACATTGTGTTACAGCTGAGTCATTAAATGAAAAAGTACTCTGATTTGGCCACTCGGTATTGTACAGCCTAGGCATTGAGGACAATTAAAATCATAAACTATTCAAATAAAATAAGAAACCATGATTTTCCCCTTTATGAAGGGAGCAAAATCTATTCCTGAGATTTTAAGTCAGTGCTAATGAAATGCTTAGTTCTACCAAATGCTTAACCCTCAAATGACTTTGAAATTGTACCAAATTTAACGGGGCAATGACTTTATGAGCAGACTATATAATTCTAAAATTCCAACTCAGCGATCCACTCCTACTCCGACTTCCTGAATTTTTCTTATATATATATATATATATATATATATATATATATATATTCATAATAGACAGTGCATTGTATTGAATTAAGTCTTCTAGCAGAAAATAGTTTCAATGTAAAAATAATACCTTGGCATATTTCTTTGCATCGGACTCAGTTTCTTTGACGGTGGATATAGATTGAAAATGGAGTCATCTTTTTATAAAGGGATTGGCTATTAAAGAAGAACCGAAATCAAACCCATTACCATCTGCTGAGTCAATACCCAAACATAAGTCAAGCCCATTTGCTATATCCACTGGACGCCTTGAATCAGATGTCATCAGGGACTAGAGGAGCTTGAAGGGTCTCCTACGTCTGAGTCCGTATGTGAACCATTTTGAGATAGTAAAGGTGCGAGCAGCTCTGTGCCGTCATCAACATTTTGAGAATTGTGTTGGATGATAATGGAATTCAAAGGAGGACATATGCATTCCACATGTACTCCCATCCTTGCAATCACAGGAGCGTATTTTCCTAATTCACTTGCCCAATGAGAGATTTTACACGAAATCTCAACATGGTTCCGATCACCTTGCAAGTTTCCGAATCTCCTCTGTAATTGGCTATGAGGTTCACCGTAAAACCATAGATAATCACACTTAAAAGTATACCAATTCAACCTAACCATGGGACGTCGCTTACAACTATCGGTAGAAATGTGGATTTCACAAATACAATCGATTATATCACCACGAATATAACCGTGCTTATCATTATTAGCGCAACTATCCTTCAACGGAATTAGATGAAAAGCAACACAAACAGCAATTGATGGAAATTCAGGACCAACCCAGAATGATATGGAACTTTCAATGCTTTGATGATTGATCCAATTCGGAATCTTCTTTCCTGGTACTACAATATCATATCTCTCTCCAAAATCAATTAGACGCGCATCTAGAGTGGGAAAGGACTCATCATATAGTGCTTTGATCTTGGAGAGGGAGACCCGAGAAGAGCAATCAATCTGATTCGATAAATTGCGATGTGAATGTGAATCCATTACTACTTTGTCTTTCACACCTGAACATTTCATATTTGGTGAAAGCCCTAAATTTCTTCCAAACTGCATGAAATTAGGAATTTTAAGAAATTGAAGTTTAGCAAATCTAGTAAATGTATTTGCAAAGGTAACCAAAATTATTTCTATTATTACTTTAAGAGAGAGAGAGAGAGAGAGGGGTACCTGAGGGATTAATTTTCTTAATGATTCTGATTTCAACGAGGTGCAGTTTAATGCATATACCTGTCTTATACTTTCTGGAAGCTTTGGAATTTTCTTAAGGAACTTGGAATCCTGAATGAGAAGCCTATTTAATCTATTAAATTTGATAATGCTTTCTCGGAAGTTTAAATCTTCGCTTCTTGATAATAAACATTTCTTTGAGTGGGTGAAGCAAGAAGTCAACTTTTTTAGAAAATTCAACTTTGGAAAACAATATTTTGAAAAGCCTCCGTAAGAATTGCACGCTGCTGCTGCTTGTCTACCAATCCCCACGTCCTTTGGAAATTTGACATTACCCTGAAGTAAGAGCTGACGAAGTTGTTGCAATTTATAAATGCTACTTGGAAGATGACACGAATAGAAATCGGAACCTATCTCTAATCGCTCAAGCCCAGTGAGATTTCCAATTGATGGAGGAAGCTCTCTAATGGCCGTGCATCCCAGACTTAGAAATTTTAAATTTTCCATTTCTTGTGGAATATGAGGGAACCTCTTAAACTTAGTGCATGCAAAAAGATTTAAATGTTTAAGGGATTTCATCACAATACAGCTTGGAAGAGTTTGAAGTTCATGGCAATTATTGAGGTCCCAGCTTTCAAGCTTATCAAGATATCCAATAGTGTCAGGAACATTGACTAATCTTCTACAGTTACGGAGATCCAATTTTTTTATGTTTGGGGTGGCACTTGATAGGTCGGGTAATTCCCTAATGTATTGATTGGAATAGAAATTCATATATGTCAAGTTTCTACACTGTATCCCCTGTAGAAAAAAAAAATCAAAATTTTAACTCCAACAAACGTTATTAAAATATAGCTTAATAAAGTAATAATAATTTATAAATAAATAAAAATGATTATACCTTGAAAAGCTTGTCCAATGTAACCCGACTTTCTGGCATGTTGAGTGCAATGAGATTTTTAGGATCAAAACTGGATGGTAAGGAAGATAAAGGATATCCGGACCAATCAAGAACCCTTAATTCGTTAGGAAGATATTTGAGACCTCTACAAATATCTACATTACTAACTATAAGGAACTTGAGATTTTTCATCTTTTCAAGACAATTAGGTTTTAGTTTCATCTTTGATGGTTCAGGTGAGCATATCGTTATGCCTCGAATTTTTTCCGATCCCTAATTATACAAAGCATCAAGTCAATCACACTATACAATAAAATTCACCAAAAATATAATGACAGTTAAATTTAAACAAATACCAAACTAATAAACTTAAATTTTCTTCAACATTTAAATGCAAAATAATCACTACATTTGCCATTCAAAAAAAGTGTAGAAAATGAACCAAAATGATGCATACCGTATTTTCAGTTAGTACTTTATAAACATCTTCATAACACCATAGCCTACTACGCTCTCCAGGCATTTTTGGTGATTCCCGTTGAACAATTTCCCTACCCATTTGTTGTAGCAAGTCATGCATAAACAATCTATCATATTGATCAACAATTATTAGACATTTATCAATAAGTCTTTGAATTCCACAAATTGGATATAAATTGCAAGCATCCAATATATCAACGACGTACTCCTTAAGAAATCCCTTAAAGAAGAATGCAATATCAAGGAAAATATCCTGTTCAATTGCATTCAGACCTTCATAGCTCATTTCAAATATTTTCTGAATATCTTTGTTGGGGTTTCTTTCATACATATATAATGCACTTTTCCATTCCGGTTTAGTTCTTCCACACAAATCAGCACCCATTATTTCTATAGCTAATGGATGTCCCTTGGTATATTGTATAACCTGGTTTGCAAGTTCCAAATAATCTTTTTTAGGTTTGTTTCTTTGGAAGGCATACATACTAAAGAGTTCAAGAGCTTCATCTTTATCTAATTCCTGAACCTCATAGGTTGAACAACAATTTCCAATAGTAGCTAGCAAGTGTTTGTCTCTTGTTGTTATAATGATTCTACTTCCATAAGCAAACCAATCACATTTTCCAAGCAAATTTTCTATATGGACCAATTTATCCACATCATCAAGAACTAGAAGAATCCTCATACAAGAAAGCTTTTCTTTTATAATATTGATTCCTCTAAATTTGTTACCCACGTTTAAATTTTTAACTCCTAAGATCTCCGAAAGAAATGTCTCTTGTAGTTTGATTACACCATCATTTGTCCCCGAATTTTCTCTAAAATTCTCTAGATAACAAAATCCATCAAAACGATCACAAATTCTATTAAAAATAGCTCTTGCAATTGTTGACTTACCTATTCCACTAGGGCCATAGATCCCTATCATGTGAACATCATTTGACTCAATATCTGAAAGTATACACTTTACACGGTAATTTATTCCAACCGAGTATCGAGCAACAAATAACGGCGTGCGATTTAATTTAAAATTTGAGATCTCTTCAGCAATTTCTTTGATAAATTCAGACTCGCTGCAACTGTCATTCACAGAACATGAAAACAATATACGATTTAGGACACATTTGGTAGACTGTAACAGTAATTACATAGGAATATGAAATGCTATAATGTAATGCTTATAGCCATTCATTTGTTTGGTGACAACACAATAATAGAACCATGAAGACAATGGAATGAAAGTATTTTAAATCAAACTTAAGATATATTTTAGGAAATATCTTACTCATATAATTATATTTCCTAAAAAATAATATTTGTTAAATTTGAAAAGATATTAGTTATTTTCTATGATTTTTTTTATTTTCGTAATTGTTATGTGCATGTGGAAAGTTTATTTATTTAGAAATATATTAATTGTAGAAATTAATACACCTACTAAGGAATAACTATTACATCTCTTTTAGAAATGAATAGTTATTCCTCATTTTAAAGAATATATATTCATAAGGAATGACTATTTCCTGTAATAAAAATATTACCAAACTATTGAATAACTTAATCATAGGAATAACTATTATATTACAGTGTCTATTACAGTCTACCAAACATACTCTTAGATTTTTATCACATATATACACACACAATTTAGAGAAGAAAATAGTAATATGAAAATGAACTAAATTTAAGACGTTCGGCTTGTGCATTAAATTCAAATAATTATCATATAAAGTAAGTGGCATGTACAAATTCATAAATCTGTAAATATAATTATATAGCATTTATATATATATATATATATATATATATATATTAGTTTTAGGGTTCTAGGCATAGTTGTCATGGCGTGTTGAGCATTAAATCATCAAAGAGTGGTATGGTAGTTCATTGGTTCAACCATTAGATGATTGACTCAACCATTGTACTAATGATAAATTTATTTTAAATATGAACAAATTAAAGTAAATTTGAAAAAATAAAGAAGATAAACTATAAAAAGATGAACTTACATTCAATTCAAACATAAATATGTAGGCGTTACATAGATTGAAATTAATAGGACATTATTGTTCATGTATTGAATTTATATATGTTTATATAAATAATGACTAAATAATAAGATACTTGAATTGATCATTTGACCACTTCTTTCAAGTTTAAAAGCTACAGACTTAAAAGACCATAAATAAAAGTGCATAATTGAAGGAAAGTATAGTTATTAATTTGATAAAAAAAAAAAAACTAACATTAAAGACCAAACGATTTGAATAAAACCATGTGGTTCTGTATTTTTCTTTTAAGAAAAAAAAAAAACCAACAATTTTCATGATGTAATCAGCTTTTTGGTTGTGAAACTAACGTTTCTATCATAATGTCCAGATTTTCATATTGTTTACCAATTTGAGGGTTCAACCATTGTTTGACTCTCCAGAAAAAAAAGAAAAAGAAAAAACAACCCACGGTTTTGGTACGATTATGATAACTATACATTTAGCATAAAGTTGCAATGAAAATCTTTTTTTTTTTTTTTTTGAGTGTGAGTTGCTATGAAAATCTAGTTATTGATAATTGAAACTTGTTACAACTTACAACTCATTTTTAATACTAGAACTAAATTATTAAGAATATTTTTAGGAAACGGTTTTCAAATAAATAATATGTGGGAGAAACAACTATTTAATTGGTAAGGTAATTTTTTTTTTTTTTAAATCTTTCTGTTTCTACATTGCCAGCTAACTTCTATAGTAGTGCTTTCTCAAAAAAAAAAAAAAAAAAAAACCCTTCCATAGGAATGGATATGAAGAAAAAAAAATTATTCATAATTTGGCAAAAAACTAACACTGATAAATTAGTGGTAATTGTTGTTTAACAATAAAATTAGTTATCATAACAAACCAATGAAACTCATAAAAAGTACAATAGTTGTCATTAAATACATACCCATGCTTTTCTCAAAAAAAAAAAATAAACATACCTCTGGTTGTAATGCCAACCGGATATATTTGCAGCTTCAAATAAAGCTTCCCTCCAGCTCTGCACCTTGTAATCCTTTAATTTTTCTTCATGTTTAGATAGTGCTTCTCCAAACTTTCCTTTTTGGTTACGAACTTCTGATGGATCTATGTTGTAAAAAACCGGTAGCACTAACTGGTCTTTTTTCTTACACTCAACAATCTTGGCAAGTTCATCCAAGCACCATTTGGAGGATGCATAGTTTTCAGAGAAAACAATTATTGAAATTCTTGAACTTTCAATGACTTTGAGAAGTCCTACAGAAATTTCTTCCCCCCTTTGAAGGTTATCATCAATAAAGGTGTTAATACCCCGTTGACACAAAGTATTATACAAATGACCTATAAAACCAAGACGGGTATCTTCACCTCTGAAACTCAAGAAGACATCAAACTTCTTGGGTTGGTGGGTGAAAGAAGAAGATGAGGCTCCTTCATAGGTCACAAGAGCCATCGAGATTTATGAGCAAACTGTTGTAAAGATTTGAAAGGAGGAAAAAAAAAAGTGACGGGATTGCAATATAACTCGGGAAAGTGAATGACAAATTAGGAAGAGAGTGAATGCAAGCAAGAGGAGCCTTTAAAGGTGGCTTGCTTTCGGTGTGTCCAGCAACTCTTTAAACTGCCATATTGATGCTTTTTACATTGCTTTTGGTGGGACCAATAACTCTTTGAACTTTCCAAGAAACATAGATACTTTTTCATTGCAATATCATGCAAGTTTCCATGTGAAACCTAAAATAAATTTTGGGACTTTCTAAGCACCATACCGGTAATTGTGGTCAAACAAAATGGTAGTGTCTTATCTTATTAGTCATTCGAAAGTGAGATGTAATAAATAAAGGGAAATGTTATAAAAAAGTAGATAATCCCTCTTCCATGCAATCCAACAAAATTAAAAGACAGGTCCACACGTTTTTGACTTTCTGGAAAAGTAGCAATCTTTAGTCTAGCGCCACATATAGGCCAGGGTGGTCTCGGAGATATAATAAATAAAGGGAAATGTTATAAAAAAGTAGATAATCCCTCTTCCATGCAATCCAACAAAATTAAAAGACAGGTCCACACGTTTTTGACTTTCTGGAAAAGTAGCAATCTTTAGTCTAGTGCCACATATAGGTCAGGGTGGTCCTGGAGATGTAATAAATAAAGGGAAATGTTATAAAAAAGTAGATAATCCCTCTTCCATGCAATCCAACAAAATTAAAAGACAGGTCCACACGTTTTTGACTTTCTCGAAAAGTAGCAATCTTTAGTCTAGCACCATGTCGACATCTACTCGTAAAAAAAAATTAAGAACATCTTCAAAAAAATTTTATGTCAATAAAATTAAATTTTGATAAATTATTTGTTACATTTTGACTGGTACCAATTTTTAGAAGAAAAAAAGAAAAACTCTTAAACTGACAAACTCGTCAGCATAGCATGTCATTACTTGCGTCGAACGCCTAAAAACAAATCCAACTATCGCAAAGGCCGCCTCTTCTTTTTCTTCTTCTTCTTCTTTGCTTCGTCTTAGACGTTCTACTAGTCTACCTCTTTTTTCTTTTTTTTACTCTAATTTTTGCTTTGTCAAGTTTTTTCTTTAGTTTGTTTTTTAGACTTTTAGCTTGCTGACCTCACCCACATGACAAAGCTTTGGAAATGACAAAACTCAAAAAGCTAACAAAGGATTTTGATTTCAAATTTATTTATTGAGTCTTGCCTCTTCCCAATATGATATACATATATACACTCTTATTTTACTATTTTTTGTTGTTGTTTTTCATTATTCAATTACATATTTATGTTTTAATATTCTAAAACAATAATTGTTATGTAATAATTAAATGATTTGATTGTCAAAAAAGAAAAACTAATGATTTGTTTATTTGAGTTTTACTTACTTGGATCAATAATTTTATGTTGTATAAGAAAATATAAATATTTTTTATTTTTATTTTTTTAGAAACCCCGAAACACTCTGAAACTGTACATCGAAATAGATCGGTACCAAAATATTCTGTTCCACTAAACAAATCGAAACAAGGTCCAAAACGGTATTCATAACATTGCTTTCAACCAAAAAGAAAAAACTAAAAAAAAATTGAACTAAAATCTAAAAAATAAAAAATTGTAATAGAGAATCTGAAGAAAAAAAAATTGTAACAGAGCAAGCCCACCGAAGAACACCCTCAGAAACAATCCTGGAGCCGCCGCTGCATGTCGAGTAAGATTTCTTTATAGAAAGTAAAGTTTCTCATTTTCCTACAGATTCCCCTCTTTTTCCATTACACTGATGATATAAAGAAGAAAGAAGGGAAGGGAAATATTAAACTTTCCTTTGTTTGGTTATTAGGAGAAGAGAAAATGAAAAGGCAAAGAAAGTAGAATCCACTCAGCACAATAATTTTTTTATCAAAAATCTCACACTCAAACACGGAAAGGGAACCGGTGAAAAGTCCATTAAAAGATTTAGTGCATATAGATTTATTGTATATCAATATGCTAGCTAAATAGCTAACAATCCTTTACCTGTTGATAAAATTTTATGCCCTATTATAACATGGACACAAATAACTCTATTTACTGTCATATATGCATTAAAAGATATAAACACGCAACACAGGTTAAAGCTTCAATCTATTTTTGTTTCAGGAAAAGTATCGATTGAGAATGTATTTTTCATCAACATTCAAGGCAATCAACCATAAATCCAGCTACAATCAACCATCACCATGCGTAGGACCTCCCAGCAAAAACAAATTCAATTCCCTTTTTTTCTTTTTCTTTTTTCCCAATTTCAATAAGGAAATCATACAGGAAATTGCATTAAATGCCTTTACATTAATATAGGATCTAATTTACATTGGGAAAACTCCCCAATAAAAAAGTACCAAAATTATATCTGATATTAACAAGAAAAATAGACAAAAAGCATTATGACATATGGACAAACTCCAATTCTTATTTCTTACCAAACCCACCAAATCTACAATTTCTTTAACACTAAATATTCGTTTTAGTCTTATTTGCCAGCTTGACTGTGACAAATTTATAAATTAGCAAATAAAACCTCCTTTAATCTTGATTTACGTTCACGTTGGTATCAAAAGATAAAGACAACATTCTAAAGACAAGCATTGCTTATTCAAAGATAAATATTTAATTTCTCGGTTTTGTATGTAGTGTCGGAGATGATATGAATATGATGATGGTCTGAAAATAAAAAATTAGAGTTGCATTATTTATATATTTGATGGAACCTACATTATTTATTTTTAACTCTTTTAATCCACCTAACCCACTTTTTCCTTAATAAATAAAAAGTAAAATATCTGTTTTAGTCAAAATTGTCACCTTGCCTTTTGATAAAATTTTAAATCTTCATGTGCCATGCGCGGGCCCCATGACTGAAAGTAAATAAGCGAATAAAAAAAAAAAAAAACCAAGAAGAAAAGAACTTGTTATTCAAAATGTATTTCTCACTGGTTTTATATCTAAATTTTGTTAATTACTAATTAGACATGATAATTAACGATAACATTAGATTTGAGATTGGTATATAGTTAATAGTTGTACAGTGTTAGAATTTAACTAACAGATTACAGCCAAATAAATTCATCTTTCAAAATCAAAATCAAACCATGATGATTATCCAAAAAATAAATAAAATCAAACCATGAAGAAATATTTAAAGATTCGGTTAAAAAAAATGAGAAATATTTATAACTTATATAGAATGTGAATTTAAAATAGAAAAGAATTCAAAGAAAAAGGGAAGTGGAATGGAAACTAGCAATACAATGGTAATTCTAACAAAGCGTAGCACACACAGTAAGTGTTCTGAGCCAATAGCACACATAATAAGTGGGGGACTTCATCTTTAATTTAAAAAAAAAAAAAAAAGATTGCAAAACAGGGAGAGAAAAACGAAGGATAAGGAGAAGTTTGGAAAAAATGCCAAGAGACTCCTTGAACTGTTGAGCGGTGATCATTACATCCCTTGAACTGTTAAGCAGTGATCATTACATCCCTTGAACTGTTGAGCAGTGGTCTAGACTTGCTTACTATGGTCTCTTCAGTGTATTCTTAATCCTTTCTTGGATTCTCCGTGAAGTTGCTATTGGTTTCAATATTTTCAAAGCGTTTATTTTTTTTGAGGTAAAAGATAGAAAAAAAAAATGTCATTATTAAAATGTATTTTTTGCTTAGTTTCCAACGTTTTTAAAATCGTGTTTTGTCAGTTTGGGTTAATTTGCTTAGTTGATGCGTTCTTTATTTGGGATTGTTTAATTTGATTTTGGTATGGTGTGTTAGTTCTTGTATATTGGTGATTGATGGTTCCTATGATTGGACTCATAAATTATCCTTTGATATCAGTGGCTTAATTTATGATTGAAACAATGACTGGTGGTGGAAGCCAAGTGTAAAAATATCTTTTAAAAAAAAAAAACAATTTCGAATTTCTCTAGCATTATGTCACGTTTAATTTCAGTGATTCTCCTAGTTGAAAGTAACCATAAAATAGCCCTTAAAGAACATGATGCACAAATGGTATTAGTAAGTAGTAACTTAATAAAGAAAAAAAGTGAGTATTTTAGCAAAGAAATACTAGATCACATATGAATCACACATATTTGGTTTTTGCTTTCAAAGAAAAAATAAATAAAGAAGAGAGTAAGAACTAAGAAATCAGCTTGTGAGGTGTTTATCACTTGCTTTTTGTGATGCATGTATTATATGATTACGGGAAATCTAAGGACAAGGTGTTTATCACTATTTTTCTGTGATGTGTGTATTATTTGATTATTATGGGAAGTCTAAGGACACAGGACCACCGTTTCCCTTGGCCGATGCTTCTTTTAAATCGGCAACATTTGTAACTTGGTGAGCCATACCATGGGAGCAGATCGATGAAGCAGATTATTGAAATCATAATTATTGGACACAACACTTGAAGATAAGTTTTCCTTTTCTTTTCTTTTTTTTTCTTTAGGTGGAAGGAATATGAGCACTTTTTTTTTTTGATAGTAATATGAGCACCTTTAGTAACACAAAAATCTAGGGCCTGTTTGGTAATATTATTCTAGTAACGTTATTTTCATATACGTGTAGTTGAAAAAGTGTGTAAAAATATATGTGATATTATTTAAATGTTTAAACAACGGTAACAAATGAGCTCCTAATTTAATTGCAAATTTGTAGAAAGTATGTTTGACACTTAATTAAGGCCTTATTTTATGCTACTCGCACAATGATGTCTTTAAATATTTCTCTAATTTGTGGGAAAAAAAAATGCAAAAAATACATTACAACCCGCAAATGTGAAATAAGATCATTTACATCCAAACAAACATATATGGCCATGTGTGAATATTTGAAAATTTTGGAAAATCTATTGAAAGTAAAAGCTAGCAAGTTTTATGCTTGCATTTCAAAAATGAAATGGAAAATTTTTAAAATGACAATTTGCTCTTTGTTTTTCTAGATTTCTAAAGTCTTTTTAACCTTAAAACAGATTTATGAGTAAATTACATATTTAATTGGTATCTAACTATGATAATTTAGTCGTTAATATTTCAAACGTGTCAATTTAATTATAACATTTTGGTTTTATGTCAAAATGGTATTAGAATTAATTAATGGTCTGTCTGGATGGAAGGGGGAAGGAGGGGGAGTAGAGTAGTATTGGCTAAAAATAAGCTAATTTTGTGCTAAATCTACTCTACTTTACTCTACTCCCCCTCCCTCTCCTTCAATCCAAACAGACCATAAGTATGATTATGCTTATTTTTAAATATGTGATAAGATGATGTGGCATATTAGAATTGAAGAATTAAAACATGAGTTTTACATCACGTCCTTACAGAATTTAATCTCACTAAAATATTTGTATAAAGTCAAATAAGACTGTTACCTGGCTTGCTATGTCAAAATTAACTCCATAAAAAAACCAACTTAGTGATAAGCTTGCAGTAGATTTAGCTCTCACGGTAGCAATGCCAGAAGGTCAAGCACGGTAGCGACACCCAATGGTGAAGATTGGTGGCAACCGATCGGCTAGTGACGCAGATTTTGGTATAATCTCTTCCTCTCTCTAACTCTCTATTCAAATGAGTTTTTATTGGAAATACAATCACAAACAAATACTTAATATGATAGTGTTTGCATTTGTGTTTCTGTTTGGGTTTGGCTTTGAGTTTAGGGAACGTTTGGCGGAGACCCACGACCTCTTCAACCACCACAAGCGGCGAATCACGCCGGAAACACCAACCACTAGCCACCAATCTCCTCCTCCTTTGTTGGTTTGGGTCTTGGTTGGTTTAGGGATGGGTTTTCTCTGGGTGACAAAAGGATTTGGTGATTTTTTATTTTTGTTTTGGGTTTGAAAGGCGGGGTTTGGATATGGTTATTTGTGGATCTATGGGTATTTTTGATTTGGGTTTTGTTACCGATTAGTTTTTGATGTAAGCGGGTATTTAGGATCATATTTCTTATTCAAGACTTTATCAGTTAGAATTCACATCTTAAAATTGTTCGAACATGGTGTTTTTGTTGGCGTATGAATGATTATGGACATGCATATATGTGTGCTTTGTGATCAGGGATTTTTGGGGTTTCAGGTTTCAGTGTTTCACAGCTCAGAGATATTAGCATGAACATAAACATTCGGTAAAGAAAAGTAACGGGCCTAAACGCCGTTTAGACACCAAATTGTGTCCAGGGACCAACTTGGTTATTTTTGAAAATATTTGGACGTTGAAGGTATTAGCTGAGACCTTAGTACTTTATTGAAATTTACCCTTATATTTATTTAAAACTGGGCAAGACCAAAGACTCGTGGGATTTACGTGGATGTTCGGGTGTGACGCACGCCGCCACAATGAGACAATTCTATTCGCGTTCTCAACGCGTGGATTCTCCATGGGAGAGCAAAGTTCGTTCGGGATGCTGCCAACTCAGCTGCACTTTTTTTATTTTAAAAACATTATTATATTTTGGGTGGGATACTCACGAAAAGGACTTGAAAAGATACAGCATCTCTGGCCGGCTAGATCTATTATTGAGTTTTCAGCCCAATAATGAAGTGGGTTTGCTTGGGCCTCTCTTTTTTAGTTTTGAAAAGCGTGACGTGTACCTGAAATGATGCACATCACTTTAATATCATATTAAGATGTTATATATGTATGAAGAATAAGAGAGGAATTGGAAGCTGAATTAAATACTTTGTAATAAATGTTTTGAGTAATAAGAACATCATACATCCTTGTTTTAACCAACACACTTTGGTTTAAACGATTGGTTGGGGAAAAAAAAACTTTGAGCACAAGAATATATGAAAAGGATGCATAATTTGTTGTTTTAAATTATGTGATAAACTTGTTGACATCGTATTTTGCTCCATAATTTTTTTAAAAATAAATAGTTATTTAATGATGCCCAGATATTCGAAAAGTATTGTTGTATCCTAAACTGTAATTGAAGCATTGGAAACCAAATTGATGATTCTTGTTTACCTCAATTGAACATATGCTAAAAGAGTTTCATAAATTTGTAAAAGAATGTTGACTCAAGTCTGATTTGACCAAGGTTGAACAAATTTGTCCACATTTGAACAAATTTTCAATCATCCAGTTAGAGTAAATGAGTTGCCATCTTAAAAAGCATGGAAATTTCTCTCAATTTAACTTATGCTACAAAATCAACTTTGAACTGGGGAGATTTCGAAATTAGAGCTGAAATTTCTTATCAAGTAATCTTTGGGGTTCATAAATTTCTCCACCATGATCCAAATGAACTAAAATTGGTTGTATTTGAATGTTAATTTAGAGTTTTTCAACTGTTTAAAATTCGCCAAAGTGGAGGTTAGTAATTAGTAAGGCCTACACAAGTTAGAGGATGAGAGGGTAAAACATGGAGTAAACGAATTGTATACAACAAAAGTTGCGTGTCAAGATCATATCTTATCCATTCTCTATTTGTGTGAAAATATCCCAAATAAAACCCAAAAATTTTCAAAAATTTTACTTTTTACATTGGGGTGAAGGGAATAAAAAAAATTACCTGCACCAAATCTCTTTTTAAGCTTTATAGTTATAGGGCTACATAGAACTGCATATATCAACAAATAAGTTAAAAAATTGCAGGTAAAAGTTGTGTCGCTGGACTTATTGATATCATTTAACAATAATCAAATTATTAGAACGATTCTTTATGTTTTATTGTCATAATCAATATATGAACGACTTCAATGTCCCCAAGTGCTCCACTTTTCACAAGATTGCCGTAGTTATCATAGTGAGCATTGGGCTAGGGACCTCTTCCACCTGCCAAGCTTCTCTCTTCCCTGTAAAAGCTAATAAAGCCAATTGTTAGAGCACTTTAAAGGGTATTATGATATCTAAACGAAAAATTCATTAGACTTCTCCCCAGACGGAAAGTTTCTAATTAATTTTCCTCATTCTTTCTAGGAACATTCCTCTTACTCAGAAATCATGAGTGGGTGCAAGTGAGTGTGTGTAATAGACATTGCCCTTCTTTCTAAAATAAATAAAAAAGTAATAATAAAGAGAACGAATTATGAGACTGGAAAAGTAAACTCTAAGCCTACAAAAAGGCATTCAATCAACTTGTACATCAGACCACTACAGGGAACACTTTTTTTTTTTTGAGAGAGGATTACAGGGAAAACTTAAGTTATGTTTATCAGAGGAAAACATTTTCGTTGTTTTCAAGTGTTTGGTGCAGTATAAAATATCCTGGTCAAACTGAAAATATTTTTAAATGCCCACTCCATTTCCAAACTCATTTATCTCGTCCCTCAAAGTATAAGATTGCCAACTTGGTAACTTAGAGTGGAATATCTGTCCGCAAAATTAACTTTTAGTGGCGAGTTGCAAAATACCAAGACAAGTATCTTATTCAGTGAAATTGGACCCATTTTGAACTTTAATGCCTCAAATAAAACATCAATAAAAGTATTTAGCAAGGTGTAAGACATTAAAGAGATGCTGTTTAATAACAAGTTGTCAAAAACATTGATGGAAAAACTTCAATAAACAAAATTTCAACAAATCAAAACAATAAAAGAAAGAACGATACACATGATAAGTGATACAAGTACATATGCATAGGAAATTATACAAATAAATTACTTAACTCTCATCGAGACTCTCGTGTGTGTGTGTGTGTGTGTGTGTGTGTGTGTGTGTGTTAGATTTATCTGTAAGCTAGCAGGCTGTCCCAATGGCTGTTATTACACCTTTGTTGACTTTTCAAAGTGTACCATGTATCTTAGAGAACTTATTATCATGTGATTAGCATGCTTGATTTTGCAAGCTCTACATTGCAGGTTTTACTCAACTTGGAGAAAATGTTTTGACATACCTTACGTGGTCCAATAGCCAGTTCATTATCCACAATGGATACTGCCCTAAAGCCCATGGGAAGTAATACTTCTTCATAACTGCAAAGATTTTAATTGGTAAGTTTGAAAAAAAAAAGTTGTAAGTGTAGACAAACATCCATGCAAAAGTTTCTTTAGTAATATCGATACTAGATTCAAACTACCAAGCCTCCCAACCCACAAGGGAGGGGCAGAAAAAAAAGAAGGTAAATAAATGTGTACTCTGAAATTGATACTTTGAATGGGGGTCCACCAACATGATCACTGATCTGCCATCACAAAAATTTTAGTTTCAACACAGCCATAAGGAAACCATTTTCACAAACATTTATAAATTTTGAAATTTCACTAATTAATCTGAACTTCACTTTAAAAATTGGAAGGTCTCTAAAATTCTAAGGACATGGCTATTGAAACGAATAGCAGGTAAGATTGTGGAAGAAGAAAAGAAAAGAAGGTAAGATTGTGGAATGTCTTATCAAATATCATATGATAGTGTTTTTCACATGCAAACAAGAATAAACAAAAAGAAAATAAGTGGGAAAAATTAATGAGGAATTAAGATCATTACTGGAAACATTAGTGTTATGAGTTCTCCACCAGGTTTCAATATATCACGAATTCTCTGTGCCCAAGCCAACCTCATGTCTGGTTCAATGGCACAAAAGAACCTGTAAATTCTCCATTAAAATATGATCACAACGAGATTCTTCTCATGGACAACTAAACCACTGTTCATGCCCACTCACGTATAATCGAAAATGAGATCAAACAATTCACTTGGACTCCAAGTGAAAAAGTCCGCCTTTAAGAAGTTAAAATAACTTGCATTCGGTAATGAGCAAGACAACTGCATTAACATTAGAACAGACTATTAAAATGAGAAGTAAAGAAAGATGAAAACCTGTACTAGGTCACCTCTTTAAACTGTAAAACAATTTAGATTCCATGACTTATCACAAGTTAAAGTCACAAAAATACCAGCTTCTTATGAAATAGTAACTGAATCTATCAGGTTCAACTCTCTATTGGTCTAGGTAATCCCAACGCAAGACATTTGCAAATGATCGCCATTGTAATTGGCCTTTACAGTGCTCTAAATTTCTCTATAACATAAATTTCCTAAGCATCAATTTTAATCTGAAAATGAATAATGGCATGTTTTCAGAAATTGGAACAACCCTGTTATTAGTCCTAATCCAATCTAACAGAGATCACAAGTGCGATATATCTAATCCCTGTCCTTAATACAACGGAGAGAAGCTGGGTCCAGCTATAGTTCCTAATCCAATTCAGAAATGCTAAATAACAACCAGTTCAGAGAGGCATTCCAAAAAGTTGATAAATTAGACAGTGATGGCCAAATAAACATGGGTAATTCAATTTTGATATTTCAATTATATCATCATAGCCACATATATGGTTGTTTCTCCAAAGGAAACAGAAAATGAAATGGTAAAAGTAAAAACTTTCGGGTGTCCTTTCTTTCTAAGAGATTGCAAGCCTTAGTGAAGTCAGAATTTTCTGACCAACTGCTCTTACCTCAACTGCTTTCTTAATGGCAATGTCTGATATATCCAATCCAACAACATAGCGTTCAGGGCATGCAATTGCTGCTACATCATAACCCTGCCATATTTGAGCAATTTGTTGTTGGCCACAATAGCAAGCCAAAATGCTAGCAAACAGATAAAGATATAGGAACAGCACATAAATAATGTAACATGCAGACAGGGTAAAGGGGGAGGAAAGATATACGCTACACCTTGTCCCCTTTTTAGTAATTCTTGATCAAGTAGAAGTTAAAATTCCATGTGTGAGAAAGGAGGAGTGAGAAAAGATACCAAGTGATTGATTTCTAATACAATCGAATAATTGCAACTGGAATTCATTAAACAACTGAATTTGGGTCCCCCTCACTGGGATGGGATTGATATCATGTCAAATATCGTCTACCATATTTTAAGATGTCATTAATGATCATTGAATTCATCTTAAAACAAGAAATTACTTTAAAGTGTCATTATTTTTCTCCACAAATTATAATTTCATCAAACATAGATCACATGTAGATTTTCAACAGGATCATTGACCCAATTAATCATTGATGATGGATCCTCAAGGGACTAACCTTCCTGATAGAAAACATTGAGATAGAAAACCAAGAAAAAGGAAACAGATACAAAATATTGACATGCAGAGGACTCAAAACTTGCATAAATATATAAGAAATTGAATTAATATGTCAGAAAGTAATATCTTGTGAGTAAGAATGAACCACAGAACTTACACTGCCACAACCAGGGACTAAAGCCCTACCCTTGGGAAGTGCTCCTGTCTGATGAAGATGCACAAGAATTGGTGTCGGTTGTCCTAAATCCCATGGGGTCACACCTTGCTCCCAACTCTTGTCCCAACCACCTGAGATGAGTTAACATACAACAAAATGAGTACTGAACAACCAAACAAATCACATTCCATCCATAGTACAATCTGAATGTGTGCAATTTTCACATTTCTGCCATATTATGAGGCATAATAACATTGACACATAAACTAATAACTGAACCAAGTCATTTTCATGTTCTTGGGACCCATTACAATTGAAATACAAAGTTAATACAAGAAAGAACCAAAACCCAACAGAAAAAATCACATCTTTTAAACAAAATCGGCATACCCATTTGACAAAACCATCTTAAAAACCCAAAAATAAAAGAAAAAGAAAAAGAAAAAGAAAAAAGTTGTTTTTGGTTGGTACCAGTAGAATCCTTGTGTACGAGTTGTTGAAGCTTATCAACACAGGGGTTGTTTAATCTTGTGGTGCTCTCCACAGCTACACTCTTTTGATTTTCATCTCTTTTCTCCATCCTCAGTTTCGAACCATGAATCCTAGCGTTTGTGGACGAAACGGTCCGCATGATTGATGGCAAGTTTCGAAACGAGCTGAGAGCCGTGGCGTATGTGTGACCCAGTAAACGTGAGAGTGAGAGGAATTGCATTGCATAACGGCTGTACCTTTACCGGTAGCTTTGTTTGTAGCCAAACCCAAAGCCCACAAGTGAGGAACTGCTCTTTCTCCTCTTGCCTATCTATCAATTTGCCATGCCGAGTCCATGGTGCATAATCCATACCCAAGTGAAATACACACCCAAGCCCACTTGATGTTCTATATTTTTTTTTTCTAGACTATATTTGGCTATAAACCATTTTTGAAGTCGGTTTAAGATTCCTTATTTTGTTAAAACTGAAAATTTTTTACTGAAAGAACTGTAGATAAAGATAAAAGTTAATTAAAATAGTACAGTGAGACTCATGAATAGTACTAAAAAATGCAGTGAGATCCATAAATAATAGCAAAATAAGCTGAATAGTAAAATAAGTTAGACACTTGGAGTCATAGTCTTAGTTTTCTAAAACTCCATCAGGCTAGATGTTATTTTAAAGAGATGTGTTAAGTGTACAATATTTTCATAATACTTTAATAATTATATATGGTAAGCTGTTATTGGTTCTAATTTAAACTTACCATTGAAATTACTTTTTTTTTCCTATTAATAACAACCCACAACAATTTGTTACTTATGATTTGTTATAAAAATATTATGAAAATATTGTGAACGTAACATTTTTCTATTTTAAAATCAAGTAGTACAAAGTTTAAAATCCTTGGTGGATTTAGCCAAATCCAAGTCCTTGACTCATTTATCCAAAGAAGGTATTTAGATTTTAATTACACAAATTCAAATTTATATGCCCAAATACTGCTCTCTCGAAAAAAAAAAAAAAATCCAAATGCACTAGAGAATTTTTATCTACAACGGTTAATTGTGTCACTGATAAATGTCAAACAATGTTGCAAATGTTTGAATTGTGTATCCACCAAAGCTAAGGTTAAAATCGGTGTTACAACTATTCATCAAAAAAAAAACCGTTTAAATCATTTCCTTTTACATATTTTCCTTAAAAAACACAGCTAAAATTTAAATAAAAATATATATTAAATTTAATAAATTCATAATTAGTTGAATTTTTATAACATCTTATAAAATTATATTAAAATAATATAGGTACACAACTAAATTGAAATATAATAAAAGAAATAATTTAACAAATATTAATATAACCATTATTTTAGTCACAAATTTTTTATTCAATTCGCAATATACCCCTACATGAGTTTATTTACAATAATTTCATTTCTTTTTTATGTCATATTCTTACGAAATATTTTTTTTTATTCAATCTTGAATCGAATAAAACACATGTATTTCATGCTAGTGCATATTTCATTTTGTACATTACTAACTGTGCTGGAAACATTAATCTTAAGCCCTTTTTATACAACTTTGTTTCAAAAATCTTAATAGAAAGATGAGAGAAATTATTAGGTCTGATAGGAGGATGGAGAAAGTGATCATTCACACCAATGAAATGATGTCACTCATACAAATGTATGAGTTAGCTTCCTAATCAACACAAATTTTATAAAAATTAAAAATTAAAATTCACCAGATAATATCATATTTGCATAAATAACAGTGTTTTATTAATTAAGAGGATTAGGAAAAATCACCTTACCAATCCTCTAATAGACCTAGAAATTTCTCGATAAGTGGAAGTAAAAATAAGTGATCCATCAATCCCCAGTGTTCCTCGTCAGAATCTAGGTTTTTCAATAACCAACTTATCATAAGGATTTAAAGTTAATGGGTTGACTAATTTTCTAAATTATAAGGATCTAGAAGAACTACATTTAAATGCTGACTGTATCTTTTGCAGGAGACAAGATTTTGTGTCAGGTTTTTGTACTGGTTCAGCAAATTGTCTAGGCTTTCCATGAGTTATTGGTTTTGCAAAATACACTTACAATTAACTCCTTAATTTCTCTCATGTCCCATCAGAGAAGCTTCGGCTGAGCCCAGAGATAGTATGAAATGACCACTTTACCCTCTAATAATGCACATCTCCTCACCATTCCATTGATAGACTTCCTCCATTCTTATATTTTGGGTCTCTTTAAGATCCGCTTATTTTGTTGAAATTAAAATTTTTTTGTTGAAAATACTGTACATAAAAATAAAAGTTAGCTGAAATAGTATAATAGGATCCATAAATAGTACTAAAAAGTACAGTGAGACCCTTAAATAGTATAAAAAATAAGCTGAATAGTAAAATAAGTTGGCAAAATTAATTTTTGCCAAACGAACACTATATGGGCTTGGACCGAATGGTGAGAACTGAGGAAGAAAAAAAGAAGAAAGAAACAAAGGTTTGTGTTTGTCCAAAATTATTTGTTGATTGAAGGTGGCCTGAGCTTATATTTATATGTGGGTGGAAAAGGTTTGGAGCCTTAGGCTTAAACTATGGCTAAGAATATGACATGCACCATTGCTGTTTTAGCCTTTGTAGATCTGTGTATGCAAAATTACTATTGTAGAATGAGCTGGAGGGCTTGGACCCGTCATAAATGTTATATATAAAATATCAAAACACCCCCCCCCCCTTTCAAAAAAAACCTCTTTGCCTTGATTGCCACCAATTTGGCAATGGAACAAAGTCACTAATGATGATTCCCACACTAGGTTCACATTTTCTCAATTACTGCCTTTGTACTTCGAGTGAACTAGAGATCCTTTCAAAACCCTTCACCAAGATGCATGTATTATGATAACATGAGTCTTTGTTCAGTTGCCTACATCATGGCAACCAAAAGTTCTAATGATCCTTTTATCTTTCAAATGCAAACAAAATTGTAACTTAAAATTCAAATGGAGGTTTGGAGGAGTGACATTGAAGTGAAGGCAGTGAGGCATATTAAAAAAAAAAAAAAAAAAAAAATTCCTTTATTGGATTTGGTTGAAAAATATTTTCTCTATTCCATATGGTTAATAATAGCCAATTTATTCAACCTGGAATTATTTCTTTTTTCTCTCTTTGTGCAAATTTTAATGGATATTTAAAAAGAATTAGCTAAGCACAATAACAAATATAAATAAAAAAAATTAAGCAACAACCCATAATCAAGACACAAAATTAAAATGAAGACCATATCCCACAACTCCATGGCAACCGGGCAATGAAGGCCGATTGTGAGTTATAACATTAAAATGAAACTTAACATTTATTTTAGGAAATATCTTACTCATGCAATTATCTCTCCTTAAAAATTGTTATTTTTAAATTTAAGAGAGATATGTGTTATTTTTTATGATTTTTTATTTTTATAATTGTTAGATGTATATGGAAAGTTTGCTTATTTGGAAATATATTAAGTTTTGAAATTATTGCACTTACTAGGGAATAGCTAATATAAAATTTTAAAGAGGAATAGTTATTCCTCATTTTGAAGAATAGCTATTTATAAGGAATGACTATTCCTTGTAATAAAAACATAACCAAATTAAAGAATAACTAAATCATAGGAATAACTATTACATTACATCGCCTATTATAGTCTACCAAACATGACCTAAGTTATGTCCATGGCATTTTGAATGAAAAATCCAGCAACTTGCTTTAAAAAACCCTGGAAGCAACAGAAACAGCTAATGATTCTTGCCACTATAGGCTTTAGGTCAAATTAAACCTTGCAAAATCAGGCATCATATTTATAATATACTCAGCCTATCTGTCTCATATTTAAAATATACACAAATCCAAAGAACCAAGCCAGCAGCCTCTACCTCTATCCAAATTCCCACCTTCAAAAACAGTTTTGTAATTCCCTGTAACTTAGGCATCTTATTAAGTTTGAGGGAAAGATATGGATTATGATTATAAGAATTATTATTACGGGGTTTTACAATTGGCATTGGCCAGACATGATGTATCACAATGATGTTAAAAGCACCAAGTGCACTCTAGCACTAAGACCTCTTTAGAACCTAAGCACAAAGCATAAAGCAGAAGAGCACATCTAATTGAAGTAAAGCGCACATTGTTAAATATAAAGTAGAATGAAGTCTCATAAAAGATTATTAAATCAAAAAAGTTTTAAATAATTAAAATAGTAACATATATAGCTTATTTGCTCAAACAGTTGGAGAATTTCAGAATTGTGCAACTGCACAAAGTTGCTTAAATAATATAGAGGCTATTTCAAATTCTTAAAAGTTCTGCACAGCAAATTTGGAAAGAATTATTAACGCAGAGTATGATAATCAAATAATTATATTAAATTTAAACAAGACACTGATACAATTCTCATGAACTTTGCAAAATAAAATAGGCAGTCCTTAGGCAGGATAGCAATGATCAAACGAAGTATATATTCTAATGAAAATACACCCAGCAAAGATCAATGAACACTAAAACAGGCAAAGTAGTGACTTTTATTTATCAAGCATAGTATTTTCGGTGTGTGAGTGTGTTACACCAATCTGGCCTTTTTTTTCTTTTGCTTAATTTTGTTGCCCATGTTTATGTGTTTATAGAAATTTTTTTTTTATAATTGGATTGAGTTTCTTTTATAATTAATGTAATCCAAGTGCAACCAAAATGTAGTTTTTTGATTGATTGAAACAAAGCGTTGTCCCAAGAACTAGTAAAAGTTATAGTAGCATGATGAAGATAATGAAAGAATCTCAGCCTGATAACCTTGTCAAAAAACATGCTTTCCATTTCTTTGGACCTATAATTGGAGCCTAAGTATAACCCTGCTTAAGCCAACATGGGCAGCGGTTAGCAAAAGCATAATGAATTTCCTTGAGCAATAAGTCAGTAACCACCACTCCCTAGTCCAAAATACACTAGACAGGGTGTAGTTATCACCTTAAGTGGTTGCCAAATGAACCCAAAAGACTAAAATTCTCTGGCTAAATATATCAGAACTTTTATCCATCAACTTCTAGTCTTAGGGAAAATAATAAAGGCTTCATTGTATAAATGAAAAGTGACCACATAATCCTATGGTTGATTTCATAAAAATAAGGATCATAATATTTAAAGTTTTAGTACCCTTCAACAATCAATTTTAAAGTTGCAGTAACCTGAAATAATGTTAATTTATTACTTGTCAAAAAAAGAAATAATGTTAATTTATTTATCCATAAACATCAACACAAACCTTTTTTTTTTTAATTTTTCATTTATTTATAGAAGTAAAATTTATTAAAAAAGCAAAAAGGGTGTCATCCATGTACACATGAAGTGTACATCAGATAAACCAAGATTAAAGGCTAAACGAAGCCTCAACACGAAGCAAAATGGAGCGGACACCAAATTAGACTCATTAATGCTAATTGATTTTGTTGGACCTGATTAATCACGATTAATGCTGATTGACATGGATTGATGTTATTAGCGAGATTTTATTTTTACTTGAATTTTATCTAAATTTATGATGTAATCTCATTTGGACTTGAATTTCTTTCCATATTTGATGCAATTTTGGAGACTCTTTAAAGGGCCTAGAGTTCCTTATCTTAAGCAATTGATCATAAATTCATAGAATTGGGTTGGGAGATTTCTTTCCGTGCTTGGTTCAGATTCCAAGCAAGCCCAGGTGCTGATTCTTGGGTTCATATCATGCTTAGTGCTGAATTCAAACCCCTCCCAGATTAGATAGATGATATGGATTTGATGAAACCAGCAGAGAGTTCAAGGAAAAACGTGACTAATAAATATTCAAAATTTGGCTTATTTTTTATGTGGGGCCTTGTTGGCACCTTTCTTGAAACTCACTGTGCAAGTTGTCTGTGTTGAAGGCTTCCTTATCTCTTGTTGAATGTAATCATCAGCAAGTTCAAAAAACTGCAATGATGTATGGAGCTTGTAAGGAAAAACTCGAAACGCACATACGTCCTCCCATCTATGCTTCAACCTAGTAAATTGAATAACAGCAAAAACAATCAGAGTAATTACTTCGTACAGTCACTCAACCTGCATAAAGTACGTTCTGTAATTCAATATATATTTTATCACTTATCAAGAAAAAAATGACAAAGGAATCAGAATCTATAAATATGCTCTATTGTACTCCACTGCTGTTACAGTTCAATTTATGAGAAACTGGATAATCTGGTTCATTGAAGGCAAGGTTGCCAAGTTCTTTTTGCAATTTTCTTATTTTTATTCTTCTTCATCTCCTTTCATATCTGCATTTGTTCTCCGTTTCAATGGTTTAAGCATATGGATACCTAGTTTTACTTCTAAACTTCTATTTTACCATCTCAACCACCCATTGTTCGCTAAACAATCCTAAAATTAAGATTATCGAGTGAACCTTGCATGAGTCTAAATTTACATCTAGCATGTATAAAGTATAAACAGAGTCCTAGATATCTATAATGAAGCATACAAAATCAACAAAATTAAAAAAGCATAACCCACTAACTCTTCATAAATAAATCTCATAAATTCATGCAAAAGAATCATGAAAGTAAACTCCTTTGTCCCTAATAAGATGGATTTCTTAGTCTGCTACTGCCTCTAGTCAAATAATTTTCTTCGATAAGTAATAAATTTTTATTAAAAGAAGACTACATGTACATAATAACGCACACAAAGAAGCCTAGAAAATTACAATGATTCTCTTACTCAAATAATTTGATACTCTATTACCTTCACTGTAGATATGCAAAATATTAAACTCCAAGCTATTATCACAAAATATTCTTTTACAATCCTGAATGATAATTACGATTTTACAAAGCTCCCTTGGTGTACCCAAAATGCTTTCAATAACAATTTTTGCACCACCTTCAATAAAGAAGCTTCTTATTTAGCCCTCCAACTAGCTAAGATTTATATATTTCTTAAATCCATATGCTCTAAAAGCAGAACCAGGAGATCTCTAACCCAATTGATTTTTGCACATATTGGACGACTATAAGAATCTACTAAAATTTTGATGCATAGATGCTAAATCACTCTCTTTAACCATCAAAATTTAGGTTTAGCCAACCCACTATAAAAGAATGCCCTTAATACAAAAACGTTCTTTTTTGCTCTCATTAAAATTAGCACATGTTTTTAGACATTTCCTCAAGGCTCTGTTTGAGTGGATAAATGCTTTGGCATTGTTTTTATTTAGTTCTTTGTACTTTCACTGCTTGATGTTGATGTACCTGTTGTATACATCCTGTGTACATGGGTTATGCCTATTTTCTTTAAATTAATGAAATATTTACCTGTAAAAAAAAATAATAATAAAAGTTATACCATATGGACTAGGGTTGATCCTATTAAAAGTTAAAACAACAAAATAAGTCATATTTGCAACTGTTTAGTGTCATTCAGATGTTATCTTTTAGACAAGAATTTCTTTACCAACTTCAACCAGTTAATAACACTATAAACTTGATGCACCTATTAACAATTAGGTCACCAACATGCTCAACTATTGGACACCTAAGGAAAACAGGATCTTGGTTTTCAATATTTCCCCAAGTATGTATAATACATATTGTCTGTGTTCTTCCTCTTTATTTTAACAAAAGTTTAGTAGAGAGTTTGGCTTTACAAGCAGTTTCTTTTCAGAGTTGTTGATGATTGACAGCATACTATAAAGTATCACACTGTGCAGGCCAATACACTATGAGAATGCAGCTTAAAAAAAGGATCAATTATCATATATCTTAATCATAAAATTTTACACGAGCAATTATTAAATCCCCTCTCTCTCTCTCTCTCTCTCTTGCATCCACACAAAGGTGATCTGCAACATGGTAGATTTGGGTTTGTGGTATGGATATCAGGACAGTACACTTTTGTGCCCAATACACAAAGCAGTGGGGATCGGCTTGGTTTGCTACTTGGGGTCACATGCTGTTGTGGTAAGCATTGGGGTGCTAATTTGGATTGCTTTAGGAATAACATATAATATAAAATTAAATTAAAAATTAGATTAGGTTTTGAAAAGAACTTACCCTTTGTCTGTAATAGCATCACAATAACTCCGTAATGGTTGTGGTACTCGAAAATCAATTCTTTGATATCTGCATAAAAAAAATACTAGGAAGTAAGCATCAAAGTAGTAAAGGTTCAAAATCATTCTAATTCTAATAAGGGTTTTGTTTAAAAACATGTATAGGTATAGGTGTGTACATATGCATGATATTTATGTTACTAGAATGAGAACAAGTGAAGGCATCGCAAGTGAGTTTCTTATTATAAAAAGTTTACATCAAGAATTAGCACTAAGTCTATATCTCTTCACTGGATATGAATGAACTTACTGGATTGATTTAGGATGAAGTCTTGTGGTACCAAAAAAAAAAAATTATGTATACCTTTTTATAGATGATTTGATTTCAGTAGACAAAACTAGATGGGGAGTTAATGCCAACTTAGAAATTTAGAGGAATGCTTTAGAATCTAAAGACTTTAGTTAAATAAGCACATGGAGTGTGTAAATTTAGAAAAAGTAGAAACAAAAATGAACTGGTTGACGGGTTGTAATATTTGATCATAAAAATGCTTAAAGGTAGTTATTTTGATATCTGGATTAATAATTCATAAGGACGGAGAAATTGGCAAACATGTAGATTATAGAAAAAGAGCATGGTGAATGAAGTAGAGAAGTAGGAGCATTGTGTGATCATAGAATACCTATTAATTAAAGGCAAAATTTTAAAGGACTAATATAAGACCAGCTATGCTCTCAGTATTGAATACTGAACTATTTAGAAACAATATATTCATAAAATAAATGTAGCTAAAATGAGAATATTAAAATTAATACGTGGAAGTATAAGGAAAGATAAAGACACAAGATGAAGAATTTCATTTAAAGATACAATTGGCTCTTACTGATGTAAAGATGAGAAAAAGTCACTTGACATGATTTGTCCATGTGCAAAGGAAAGTAATTAATGCACCAATGAGAAAGAGAGATTTGATTAAAGTCAAAGGAACAAAAAGAGGTATACTAAAACCTAAAATATGACAAGATGTGACAAATGCATTAAGTATTGATTAGAAATAGAAGTTCAGACATTATTCAAGAACTCTCACATGCATGAACCAGGATCTTTGCGAGGATTGTAGCCTTTTCTGATCCAAAACCTGAGAAATGGTCTGCTTGAAAAGTAGTATGCAATCCTAGATAGATGCCTGCAAGATCAGACAAGTGCAAAGGCCACTGGCAAATATCAGATTTATCCAAGTTCCACAAAGCATTCAAATAAAAAATAATTTAACTACAAATGGGCAAGTTTTTGGGCAGAAACACACCTTCTAAACATCTCAATTGTAAAACTTAAGCCTTTATCAAGCAGACGTTCATTTAGTGATTCCTTGGGCCATATAGGGTGCTCGTCAAAGAGATTAGTAAGAAACATCTGCCACTCCCATTGATTTGAGCCTTGGGTTACATATTCCTCCCAATTCACTTTCTTAGGAATCTGTATGAATGTTAAGTGCAACATGGACAAAACAAATAACATTGTGCAATGCTCATTTTGAAATTTCTCATGTTTTATTCAGTAACAATTATACCTTTTACTGGCACTTCTCTTAACTGACAGCAATACTAACAGAAAGAACTCACAGTGTTGTAGATTATTAGATAAAATGGTAATTAAATTTACTAAAACTGACTGCTAAGAGAATCACACGAGCCTTTAGTTTAAAAGTCAGCAACCTTGTTGGAATTTTAAAATCATTGAAAGAAATGCATATCAGTCAACAGTGGCCTCACAAACATCTAGGTAGGATTGCCTCCAATATATAAACCATCTCAAACGCATCCACAACTGACCAAAAAAAAAAAAAAGGAGTGCATTTGATCACACATGAATAACATGATCACATTGCACAAAAAAACACTACATTCTTTGAAAGGACCCAAAATAGTTGTAGAACAGTGATGTGCATGGCCTCTAAGCTTACAAAATTGCACTGTAGAAACTTTTTTATTTTATTTTAATAAGTTAAAAAAAAGACGAACTTGCTTAAGACAAAAGAGTGCACAAGTTTCTTATCATCCAACTTATGCAGGCAGCGTAAAAAAATAGTCCAACATAAAAAAGAGTAATCATATATCTAAAGTTCCCACAAAATAAGTAGTTAGTTACATCTTACGTCAAAATGGATGTATCTGCCACATGGAACTTTAGGTTGGTCAAAATATCTTCTCACTTAATGTTCACTTATGCTTTACAAAATATTTTTTGAGCTATGAGCTATCAACAACTTAGATGACATCAAAAAAGTTTAATTTACAGGGTAAAGGATAATAATAAAGATTTTCTAAAGAGACTGAGACTAAGTCACAATTGACAGAGTGAGCTTCCAAGAAACATAGATTAGTTAGGTAAGGTTCTACCCAATAACAGCTGGGTCTAATAAGATGTTTCTATAAAGGTAAGCCCACTCCATCCATCCATCAGTCCACCCTTATCTAAAATAAAAAAATAAAAAAGCGCACAAAAAATTATAGATCAAGAAGCACTTTAATTTGTATGCTCTGTTATAATATTAGGCGTAGGTCTGCTTGGGCTCAATTTCCTATTGTAACATACTTGCACTTGTATTTACTAATGCCTTCGACTACCCTAGCTAACCCCAGCTAAATTAAGGGACTAAATAAATGCAGTTATTGACATAGAAAATATGCATTTGTCTCTTCACCAAAATGTGGCTCCTCTACTTCTGCCCAATTTCTCTTTTTCCTTCGTGCAGCATCTGCATGAACGGCCACAACATGCTGGTAGTCTACCATTCCTTCACACAAGCACGCGCACACGACAATGTTAGAATACCACAGAAAACAGATGTAATACAAAGTACTGAAAAGAAAAATGTGAAAACTTTTAGGGACATAAATGAAAACAAGTCAAAGTTAGAGGGCATGATTAGTAATTTATCCTACATTTCAAGCCCAAATTGTTAAATAATCCAACTTTCAGCAATTCAACAAAGCAGTAAATAATCCAAACGCTTACTAACAAAAACAGATGCCATTCAAAGGTATGAAATGAAACAAAAAAACGAAACTTTAGGGATGAAAATGAAAACAGGTCAAAATTAGAGGCTGTGATTAGTAATTTAACAGATGTAATTCAAAGGACTAAAATGAAACAAAGAACGGAACTTCAGGGATGAAAATGAAAACAGGTCAAAATTAGAGGCCATGATTAGTAATTTAGCCTAAATTTTAAGTCCAAATTGGTAAATAATCCATCTTTCAGCAATTCAACGAAGCAGTAAAACAGCTGTAATTCAAAGGACTAAAATGAAACAAAAAACGAAACTTTAGGGATGAAAATGAAAACAAGTCAAAATTATAGGGCATGATTAGTAATTTAGCCTAAATTTCAACTCCAAATTGGTATATAATCCAACTTTCAGCAATTCAATAAATCATCCAGACGGTCATACAAAGTACTGAAATTAAAAAAAAGTGAAAACTTTAGGGACGTAAATGCAAACAAGTTAAAATTAGAGGGCATGATTAGTAAATTTAAAGTCCGAATTGAAAATCTGAAAAAGGAGGTAAGAGCAAAACCTTCGAAGTGATAAGCCTGAGGGACTCGAGCGACAATGTCGGCGGCGAGTTCGGCATCGGAATTTTGTTCGATCGATTGAGTTTTGGAGATTTTGAGAAGGAAATTGTTGTTACAGGGACGGAGCTCGCCGAATGCCGGGTGCGAATACGGGTCGTCGGGTCGAAAACGGAGCTCCAGTTTGTTGGAAGGCGAAGAGCGTGCCTTGAGGAGGGCTTGGGAGCCGCCGAGAGAGTCGACGGCGCGGGAGGTGGAGGAAGGGTAGCCTGGATAGTGTACTGCGAATGCTTCGTTGCTTGGTAATTCGCCTGATAGGGTGCCGTTTTCTATCACTCCCATTATTTTCCCATGCAACGTTTGAGAGAGAGAGAGAGAGAGAGAGACTGTGAGAGGTTTGAATTGAT
Organism: Castanea mollissima; assembly: GCA_014183005.1. Classification (NCBI taxonomy): domain Eukaryota; kingdom Viridiplantae; phylum Streptophyta; class Magnoliopsida; order Fagales; family Fagaceae; genus Castanea; species Castanea mollissima. Next base: position 1,208,101 of record JACAVU010000007.1, read on the forward strand.
GGGCCTTTTTTTTTTCTAAATAATACTAGCTTTTTCCAAATTATGTTTAGGGTAACAGTATGTTATTTTCATTCATAATTTTTCAATTGTGTGTGTGGTAGGGTTAAGTTAAGGAGACTTTTTGACTCATTGGTTAAAAAAAATTCAACTCAATCTAACTCATTATATAAGTTCAACCCAATTCAATCTAATCCAACCCAATTTATATGGATTAGGTCGAACCCACGGGTTAGACAAATTTTTTTATTACTACTATTATTATTAAATTGAGCATAAAAAATATAAATATAAATATAATTAAAAAACTCAAAGATTAGTATCAATGTAACTCCTAAAAGTCAAACAACACTAATAACTAAACAATAATAGTAATTTACTAGGATTTGTATGAATTAATTGGTTTTTATATAGGACAGAAAGAGCTTGTTATTTTAAAAAAATTATTAATTATATAATATATTTTAAATATATGTTAAATATATGGGTAGATCAAGTCGGGTTTAACATTTTTGAAATTTTATGACCCAAATCCAACTCGACCAGTTATCAAAAAAAAATTTGTAACCCAACCCAACCCACTAAGTCCTAAAAACTGACCCAACCTTGCGAGTTGGGTTGGGTTAGGTCGGTTTTGACGGGTTGGCTGCACACCCCTAATTTCAATTGTGTTAATTTAATCTTAATATTTTAGTGTCATGTTAATTCTTGGATGGAAATTACTGATGTGACAAACAGCCAAAAAAAAAAAAGTTTACTGCCACTTCAATCGAAACTAATTTTTTACTTTGGTTGTTTGTTATGTCAACAATTTTCATCTAAGAGATAATAGCAATGACTAAATTGAAATGACACTGAAAGATTAGAGACCAAATTGATACAATTGAAAAGTTATGAATCAAATTGAAATATGGTGTTAAAAAAAAAAAGATCAAATACGTAATTTACCCTTATATTTATTAGTTAGTTATATTAGTTATGTGTGTGTGTTTGTGTTTTTTTTTTTTTTTTTTTTTCATATTTTATATGCTGATTATGAGTCCACCTTAGTTTTTGCTTTTTTTTTTTTAATTTCAAATAATTTTAGTTTTAACTTTTTGAAAATAAGCTAGATTTTAGCTTTTTGCCTCACGTAAATAAGTTGCCGGAAATAAACAATTCCTAAACAGTAACCTCTAAAAACTCGATTTCGCCAAAGTTAAGTTCTATGCAGGCCCACGAGTTTAGTAAACTCAAGTTCTTAGTTCCATATCAGTCAAGCCACATCACTAGTTACTATTATTATGATGTACACTACATGATAATTGCTCATTATCATTAGGTGCCCAGGACACTGATTGATTTTGGTATAACGAGGGAATTGAACCCTAAATCTTTTATTTAACGACAAAAAACTTTATGAGTTAAGCTATAGAACCCACTGAAATTAAATTAATTGCACTTTTCTCCCCTTAAATTATTGAACTAAAAAAGAAAGTAAACATGCTTTAGCTCTATGAGCTTTAACTAGGTTCACCATCGAAATTTGGTTGCAAGGAGATTTCCCTTGTTTGTAGCAAACTAATATATTGCTTTAGATGTAACTCAATATATGCAGGGTAATACACAGGGATTAAAGCTGGAGGATGAATATGGTAATTTAGCTTAGATATTTATGTATTTGTGTATACAATACATAAGCACATGAATACATGTATATGATAATTCTGATACAGCAAACCATGAACTCAGAAATTCAACATAGGTGATACCACGATAGGACTCCTAACTTCATGCTTTCCATTTTCCTCAACCCAAACAAGGGCACCAAATGAAACTTCCCTCTTCTCATTCCCTCTATAACCCATGGTAATATTGTATGACTGCTTCTCCTTCTTCTTTCCGAACCCCAATACCTCTGGTGAGAGAGTAATCGTAGAAACTTCTAGTGTTGTCACTTCAGCATTGTATAAGTTGCATAACCCTTTCCAACAGTCGTTGCAGTTCTACGAAATCTTTTGACCATCCATGTAATATAGTCACTATATAAAGCAATAAAGATGGTTCAGCATTTGGTCCAATTTGGTTTACTTTGGATCATTTCAGTCTAGTTCAATTCATTTTGGTCCAATTCAATCCACTTTGGTCCAGTTCAGTCCAATTCAGCACACTACAATCTATTCCGGTCCATTCGATCCACTTCGTATGGTTACTTAAGAGTAGGAAAAGACATGTTTGGGTTAACTATCAACTATTTGAGTAATATCGATCGTAATTATATGATTAGTTTTGATTATCATGATAATCCCCTTAAGAGAATGAGGAATTTGAATAATATATTTGAAACTTAAAAATTTTAGATGTACCAAAAGAAATTAAGAAAATTTAATGTATAATAATAGTAATTAGTGTTTGTTTGAGAATAATTTATCTAACTTTTTGCTGAAAGTGTCGTAGATATAAGGTAAAAGTCATTTAAAATAAGTAGATGACTTGTGTAGAATCCACAAATAGTAGTAAAAATAAGTAAAATTTAAATAAAATAAATAGGTAACTTATGTGGGATTCACAAATAGTATGAAAAATTAGCAATAAATTGGCTTATAAATGCATCCCAAACGAGCACTTAGAAAAATATGGATCACTTCAAAAAAGAATAATATTAATCAACAACACCAAAAATGATAAAGTTATATATTTGTAAAAATAAATAGATAAAAATTACTTTTAGAAATTTTTTAATTTTTCGGGAGAACAAAATATCTAAAATAAAGTTTAGAGAATAAATTAGACACTATACTATATCTAAAAATAATTATATATTCTTACGCATCGGGTGTGTCTCCTATTAATTGTCTTCAAAGCTTAAGCTTTCTTCTGGCATATGCCACTACCAACAACAACAATGATAATGTCTTTACCATAACTTGAGACAAGCCATAAATCTGCATGATTGTTTATGGTCAAAGATTTAGGTGTGTAAAGTAGTCTCAATCAATTGGGGGTGGGGGGGCATTTGTCCCTAATTTACAAACTATGTAGCAAAATGTCCCTATTTTGAAAATATTTAGCAAAATGCCCTTGTTTTTTAAACTCGATTTTAACAAACTTGAGTTACAGGTAGAACTTGACATTAGCTACATCATAGATAGGAGGGCACTAAAACCATTAGCTACGACATTAGCTGCAACATGGCTGTCATGGCATATACCCATTTTGCTCAATCAATGCACTCTTGCCACTATAAGCTGCAACAAATCCTAGGAACATCTTTAAAGCCTTGAATTCATTTGTAGATAGATAGGAGGGCACTAAAACCATGAAGAGCATTGTAATAAGGAAGAGTTTGGTTCGCATAATGTTACATTACAATAATGTAATGTTCTTGTGATGTTAGAGCATTCACGTCAGCCTCAGTAAAAATTTAGATAAACTAAGTATCTGTTTGGTTTCAGTGTTTGCGTTTGCACGTTTCACGTCTGTGTGTTTTCTCCTCTTTTTTTTTTTTTTTTTTTCAAGCCGCAACTTTTAACTATTCTTCCGTGAACAGTATACCCGTGTACTGTTCACAGGTCCCACAAACTTCACTTTTTAGCAACTTTTCATTAAAAATGGGTCCCATAGCACTATTCATACATTTAAAAATTATTTTGCTACAGTGTTTTCAGTTTTCAATTTTCAGCAATAAGTTCTATCCAAATGGACCCTAACTTAAAAAATTCACTTTTACTATTTTTTCTTTCTTATACAAGATGAATATTATTGTGTTCTATTTATATATTACTAGTAAACGTGAGTGAAGTGAATTTTCATTAATGTCAGTCAAAAACTAGATAAAGAAATGATGGCATATCTCTAAGGAGAGTGGTATGGCTAAACATCGTGTATACAAGTGAGTGAATCAACCTTAAAGGGCAGCCTTGACTCGCGGTGTATTTTGAATATTTTGTAATAAATTATCCCATATATAATACTTCTTATGGATTATAATAAGAGAGATGCTACGTCCACAATATTTTTACAAAATTTTCATAACAAATCATAGGTGGTTAGTTGTTATTAGTTCAAATTTGAACCTAACACTAAGATTATTTTTTTGCCCTAACAATAACAACTTGCCACTTATGATTTGTTGTAAAAATATTGTGGACATATCATTTCTCTTATAATAATTTGGGAACTCAATTTCAATTATTTTACAAATATGCAAATTATAAGAGCTAGTCTAATCAAGAATATGATTGAATCAATTTCTTGTTACTACATTTGCTTTTATCATTTGCTGAACATTTTTTCAATTGTTGTCAAATTCAAATAATTTGGGCAACAGTTACATGTTTCAAATCAATTGTTTCTTATATGTATAAATCTTATAAAAATAATCAAAAGAATACATAAATAATTAGTACACCACTTATAAAGAATTTCTTTTAGTGACACCTATAAGGAATTAACACATTAAAATGCATTTACATAATACAAAGTTAGGCAACTAAGTGTTGGTTTCTCACACACACACACATATGTAATGTTACATGTTATTAAAGGATTTAGAAATGTAAGTTTTTAAAATTAATATAATTATCAAGAGTTTTATAATTCAATTGACACTTACTGATATTTTTAGTGGAGATAAACATCGTTCAAATATTCTCCTCCATCAATTATCAAATTATAAAAAAAATATTAATACAATTAAAAATATTTTTTTTTTGGTGAATTCAAAAGCATTATATATATATATATATATATATATATATATATATATATATATTTCACAAATATATGTGATTTGAGAGAGAGAGAGAGAGAGATATATATATATATATATATATATATATATATATGTGTGTGTGTGTGTGTGTGTGTGTGTGTGTGTGTGTGTTCTAATCGAAAACACAAGGAGGTATCAATTGAGCTGCAAGTCTATTGGTGTGTAACACATCCTTACTAGTTAGCAATGGTTGGAATTTAATTAATGCTATAAGATAATATCAATTACCAAATAATTATTGTAGAAATTTATAACGATAACCAAGAGACATGACTTTACTTACCTCATAGCAACATATTTTGCACCAGTGCGCACTCTTGGTGCGGTGGTCACTCCACAAATATAAATGCTTGTAGGGTGTGGGGGGCAACGGCCAGGGTTCAAGTCTCCAGAAGAAAGCTTCACACATTTGGCCAAAATAGCTACATATTTTGCCAAAATAAATTACCATTATATTTCTCTTTGATATTGCAAGACAAATAAGATATTTTTATATAAATTTTATTAAATTTTTCCTTTTATATTTAATTTTGACAGTTATTGTATATCCTTTCGTGTTTTTTTAATCACTTTTGTCAATAAACAAATCTTCATATAGGGTGCTTATAACAAACCAATTGAGTAAATTAGATTATATATTTTCACCTATCCACAGTTAGGTTGAATCTTAAACAATCGGTTGAACTTGAAATACAAATGGAATAATTACAACAATAGTTTTACCAAAACCAGCAAACACTAAAAAACTACTGGACAAAATTTATCAATCTACCAATCTAATCACTTTTAGGTTTGGTTGTATGGTGATTTTAAGGTTGAATAAAGTTTTCAATCAAAATATATACAATTTTAAATTTAATTTCTAATAAATACTGCATCATTAAGGTTTCAAATTCTATAAATTGTGGTTTCATAATCGTGGGTTCCAAACAACAAAATATTTTTGAAATGGTTAAAAAGGTAATGAAAGGAGTTATTGTGATAACAATGTTGTCCATTGTTGTTCATTTTATGGTGCAAGCCCTCTTCTACTCATTCTCTCCATCTTCCTTTCTCTCTCGTTCTATTTTCACGAGCCCCATCTCTCTCCCTTTCTACACATCTAGATAACACACCTCCTCCTTCACAAAAAAAAAAAAAAAAAAAAGAAGAAGAAGAAGAAAGAAGAAGAAGATAACACACCTCCAAGAAAATGTCAAAGAAAATTAGTAAACCCAAGAGTAGAACCTCTCCTGTATCAGGTAGAGGATGCGAAAAAAGAGTGCAAAGGAAAAATATAATGGAACAGATCAAGTTCGTGGAATGTATGACGGAATCCTTGATGAGGCATGATATTGATATAAACGTTATAAAGGATATTAGCCTCTGAGCACGCACGTGCTCAGAGGCTCTTCTATTTTTTGGGTAAAGATTAATTTAGAGCATTTATTATAATTTGAGATTATTATATTCTCCAATTACAAAAAAAATCTAGGGGTGTGATGAAAAATTATTGCACCACACATAATACTCATCACACTCCTAGGTTTTTTTATGATTAGAAAATGTAATAATCCCAAATTATAATAAGCTCTAAATTAATCCTTACCCAAAAAATAGAAAAGCCTCTGAGCACGCAATTAGAGACAACATATTATACAAATTTGCAACAATTTGAAAAAAAAAAAAAAAGGTAATAGATGGACTTTAAATATTTTATGAATAAATAGCAAACACTAATTTTTTTTTTTATATAGATTAAGATAAACATGAAATTTAGTTTGTTTTTTATTTTGCACATAGGAAAGACATCCATTAACTATTTAAAATTTAAAATACTCAACTTCTATACAAATACAAATTTCCACCACCACACACATGTTCTCCCATTTAAATTGGGCAATTCAAGCTGTACTCTTAGTCTTAACTTCTAATCCTTATCTTTTCTTTTATTTTTTATTAGTTTTTTAATAAAATAAAACTTTTAAAATTGTTTAGAAATTTCTCTTTCTCGGTTACTCCTTAACTAAATTTTAAAATTTTAGATAAGTAACAACTTAAAAATCTTCAGTTTTAGCTTATCTAAAATTTTTTATCAAAAAAAAAAAAAAAAAAACTTATCTAAAATTTAAGAGTTTTAATTGTTCATAAACACATCTATTGGTATTAGAAAAAAAAAAATCCTTACACCTACACGTTGAAGACTTGATAAAAATTGGTTAGGGGGTAATCAATTATCACTTTTTTAAAGAAATAAAATGAAAAAGTCACCCGGAATACATGGTTCTTATTTGGTTACTCCTTTTAAAATTTAGATAAGTAAAAACTTAAAAATATTAGATTTTAACTAATCTAAAATTTCTTTCTAAAAAAAAAAAAAAAAAACTTACCTAAAATTTAAGATTTTTAACTGTTCATAAACACATATGCTAGTATTAGCAAAAAAAAATTCCTTACACGTACACGTTTAGGGCTTAATATAATGATGATACCTTGAAGAAAAGTTACATACCTAATGAGAATCAACAAGCATTCAAGGATCCATTGCATGTTCCAGTTGGGCCTATTACAAAAGCAAGATCCAAGAAGATCAAAGAAGCACTTAATGGGCTGATTCAAAAGATTTGGGCTGATTCTAACGCAGGACATTCCAAGCTCGGCCCAAAGGAAGATGAAAGCGTAATAAATTTAATTCAAGCTATTTAGGGCTGATCTGGCTTAATCGAGAGTGATTTATGGCATGAATTAATGACTGATTGACTTTCCAGCTCTATATCAGTTAAGATAGATTTTTTCCTATTTTGGATTTGCTAATTTCAGACTAAATCAACTTTTATTTAGGGTTTTATTATTTAGTACGTTTTTTAGGTATTTTCCTTGTTTTTAGGTGCATTTAATGCTTTTTAGGTCAAACTTGATTCCTGATATGGTAAGGTATCAATTAAGAGTTATTTTAGAATATATTTTCTTGTCTGTCAAGTTTTGTGGAGTCCTTAAATAGGTCTTGAAGTCTGTAAACGTTTTTCTGAATATTATTGAATAAAAATCAGAAAATGTGAGGCTTTGCTCTCTTTTGGTTCTTCAAGAACTGTGAACTTATCAAGGATTCTTCCTTGTGACGTTCAAACTTTATACCTTTAGTTCGAGATTCTTTATAATCATTGGGTCAAGGTCAACTTATACCTTTAGTTCGCGTTTCGATTATAAACGTTGGGTCAGGGTTTCTATCATAAATCTTATTTTTAGCTTTCCTGGGTTAAATATTCCAATATTGTTTGTTGGGTCTCAAAGCGTGTCGATTGAGGTTCACATCATTTGGTATCAGAGCACAGGTTCTAAAATCAATTTCCTATCCCTTTATTTTTTGTTTCCTGTTATCATCATTTCTTGTTTCTTTTGTGTTCTTCATTCATTGTTCTTATTTTTTTTGTCTTTGTTGAAGTGCACTAGGTTAAAATCGTGCACCCAAATCCAAAAAAAGAAAAAAAAAACATAAAAAAAAGAAAAAAAAAAGACATCAGAATAGAAATAGAAAAAAAAAAAATTTGCTTGCAATTTCAGTTCTCTCAAACCAAAATATTGTTTTCTTTTGTCTTCTTCCTTTGATTTGGTATTTCTGTCATATTTTCTTGCTGTTGGTATTTGTTTTTACACTACAAGTTGAATTTCTTGATCAAGTTTAGTTTCCTATCCCTTTATTTTTTGTTTCTTGTTATCATCCTTTCTTGTTTCTTTTGTATTCTTCATTCATTGTTCTTATTTTTTTTGTCTTTGTTGAAGTGCACTAGGTTAAAATCGTGCACCCAACTCCAAAAAAAAGAAAAAAAAACATAAAAAAAAAGAAAAAAAAGACATCAGAGAAGAAATAGAAATAAAAAAATTTGCTTGCAATTTCAGCTCTCTCAGACCAAAATATTGTTTTCTTTTGTCTTCTTCCTTTGATTTGGTATTTCTGTCATATTTTCTT
>JACAVU010000007.1:1224296-1403731 GCA_014183005.1 Castanea mollissima
CAACCTGGTAAAAATATATCTCAAACTCTACTTAAAATGCCTACAAAGTAGCACACTCTACTACTAATCCATATCTTTAAAACAAATTTATCAATTTAAAAAAAAAAAAAATAACTTCATCACACACACTTTGCGCATACGATGAGGCTAGTATGTATGTGTGTGTGTGTGTGTGCGCATATATATATATGATGTCGTTTGGGGTTTTTTTTTTTCCAAGAAATTTATATTTTTATGTTTTAAAATTTAAATTTTTTAGATTTTATAATTGTTGTTACACTTTGGAAAAGTTTTATAGTGTTACAATTTGTTTTTTCATATTTCAAGAATTTTAATATTATAAATGATATATTTTAAAACAAAATTTAATTATTTATATATATAAAAAAATTAGTGTGGCAGCTAGGGCGGGTATTTGTGGGTGCCTACTAGGATGGGGTAGAAAAAAAAAAAAAAAACCGCCTTAAAGTGGGAGTAAGGTGGAGACAGGAAATTAGAATCCCAACCCGTTGTCATCCTTAACTGACACCTCTTAACGTTTCCAATGGAAATATTAAGAATTTAAATTTTCCAAGCTTCAACTATGAATGTTTGTATAATGTATATATATAAGGCAAAATACATACATATTACACACACATTCATAACAACAATCTCATACTAATAACTGTGTGTAGAGTTAAAATCCTAATTCCTTATATCGTAAAAGCCATAAAAACTTGTTTTTACTTTGTACAACAATTGTGGTTCCAAATTAAACAAAAAAATTGATTCACAAAGGTCAACAAAATTATGGTGTTGGTTTGCTTATACATTTTTGGATGACTATATTTTTCAAAAATTAATAAATTTTAATATGGTTCTTCATAGTCTTTAAAATGCACATTTTTTTAATGAATAATTTTGGTTTTGAATGAAACTCTTTTTCTATGATTTATAAGAATGTGAAAATATTTGGACTACATATTTTGGACCATGGCTATACCAAAATCAAAACTTCTTTCTTTGGTAGACAAAAATTTTTTTTTTGGAAGTGAATAATACACTTTAGGAAGTTCCATTTAACTTTAGAAGTTTTTTGGATTGAATAAAATTTAACTACAAAATTAATTATAGCCTTAGGCTACAAGCTTACTCAATATCTTTTTATTGAAGGTAAATCTTGACAAATCTACTATCAAATTACATCTTCTTCTTATATTCTAGCTCCATGTTTGCAAAATTTCTAGAAAATTAAAGATCAATAGCTTTATCATCAATCAATTATTTAAATTGCAAGTTTTTATAGTTTAAAATAACTTATAAACATAGATCATATAGTAAATAATATCCGATTAACACAAAATTAGACATGTATATTAAGAGTGTAAAGAATATACAATTCAATAGATAGATTTTCAAAATATGTAGAAACGTTCATTTTCTTGAGTAAGGTTGTAGTTTTAGGCTACACTCAGTTTTGTAGCTAAGTTTTGTCTACATTTAGATTTACATGTTGGGTGAAACATTTGAAGAATAAATTCCCAGAAATCTTTCTTGGCCATTCTCTCATCTTTTAAAAGTTCACAAGTCTCCAAAAAGAGCTTCTCATCTATGTTAGGAACAATTTTGACTACTCATGGCATTTGCTCAACTGCTTCTTGTATCTCTTCCTAGATGTTCTCTGAACTTTTTGAGATCATGCAAAGGCTTAAGAAGTTACAAACTTTCTATTATTTCCATTGATAAGATATTTCAAACTCTCTAGTTGGATATTGCATATCCTACATTATATCATTGACCCCATTGGAAGGGCAGTATTGTTGATCTCCATTTTCATGTCCAAACAACTTGATCTTCCATTTTGACTTTCATTAACTTTAATCAAGAACAATTCACAAATATGAGATCCTATCTCTATTTGCAATTGCATCTAGATGATCCTGCAACATGTCACTTTTAAATGAATGAAAACTACTCAAAATTATACAATTCATTAATTAGTATAGAATTAATATGATCGTGCTTCATTCCATGTTACCCAAAAACACTCAATTTACTTGATGAAGAAAGTAGTAATGTCATTTCATTGAAGGGTAAAAAAAAAACAATTGTGCATGCGCCATGCTTTGGGGTGCTCTTTAATGATAGCTAGAGGAAATGAAAGCTTCCCAAAGCTCAACATTACTAATGAGATAGAATGGCACCTTGATATAAGCTTCCTAAAGCTCAACATCAGCTGTCACTATTTTGCAGATTTCATCCCAAGCAAAGCCATTCTAAATGAGGAGATCCATGATGCCCATTACTCTTTCATCAAGCTCACTATTGGCAACAGAGGTCATCCTCTTCACCTACAAGAACCCCACCAATGTATACAAGTTAGTTTAATGACTTGAACTTTGAGCTGCTTTCTCCTCCTCCATCTTGAACCCCACCCCGTCTTCTACAACCACACCATATCATATAAATCTAAAAAAAATTCCCAAATAGTTTAAAATCATTTTGCAAAGTCTTCAAATGATTGCTATCTATTTTTGCTCAAATACCATCTATTAACAAATAAATGAAACAATTGCCTATATTTGTGCACTTAATGTCACAACAGCTGCCTTTCATATTCTTAGTGATACCAAAATGACAAAAGTACAAGAATATTGTATGCAACTCTGAGGATATCCTCCTTAGCAAATAAGTCTTTTAAAAAAAATTCAGTAAGTCATGTGCTAATAATCCTTGCTTGAAGTGAATGGAAATCAAACTCGATGTTGCAAAAACACCATTATACTGAGAACTGCTTAAAACCAAAATATAACTTAACCCAAAAAAAGATACACTCAATTTGGGTATAAGATCAAAGGTAATTGGCATACAAAAGATCTTTTAATTATGGGCATGTCTAGCCTAATATTGAACTACAAGATATAGGAATGAAGAGGATATCAAATATCTATTCCAAAAGAACAAAATTTGTTTTGGGCAAAATACAGCTAACACTCCTGAGGTTTGGGCTAATGCCCGCGAGGTCCAAGACTTTTCAAAATTGACCAAATTGGTCCCTAATCACTGTGAGAAAGAGGAGAAAATGAGTAACATTATGGACCAAGTTGGTCCGTTTTGAAAAGTCTTAGACTTGGCTAACATTAGCCCAAACCTCAAGGGTGTTACCTAGATTTTACCCATTTGTTTTCAACTTCAAATAGAAGCAGATACAACTATATGTTAACTTAATGCATGATTACAAACGGATCTGAGACAGGGCTCCACCACCTTCCTCACCACTGACTTGCTAACAAGTTTACAAATTCATTCACAAATAACAATAATTAGAGCCTCATAACAAAAAAATTTAAAAAGGAATAATTAAGAATGAAAAAAGTTGGATCTGAGACAGGGCACCTCTTCCTAAAAAGGAGAAGAAAATCTATTAAATAATAAAAAAAAAAGGTTTTTTTTTTTGGGTTCCAAATTTGAAATTTTTTTATCTAATACTAAGAAAGGAAAAATATAATTATCAAATGAAATCCAACACAAAAATAGAAAATGCACTTCAATTTATCTTATGAATGAGCCACATGGAATTGCATATTGAAGAGACAAAGGCGATCCTATCCTCTTCTAACAAGTACAATTTCTTCAAGGATCCGGTTAATGTATGCCCTTAAGGTACACATTAATCATTTATTTGAGGAAATTTTTATGAGAAATTAAAAAAGCTGTCTAAAAATTTAATTACTTTTTCGCTTTTCCATAAAATAATTTCCTAAAATAGTTTACAAACATATACCCTAAGGGCATACATTAATAAAACCCTTATTAACATGGGAAGAAAACCTACCTTACAGCCTAGAACACCTGCCAATTCAACTTCGGCTCAAACCAATTCACTTGAACACGTATTCATGTTCAATTCAGAAATCTCTCAAAGCAAAGATCAAAGAACATTTTTGGTCTAATAAGAAATGAATGGTATCGAGGATGCAACCCATCTCATGGACAAAAGTGAATTTTTTTATCTGGTTCTAGTCACGGGCCTCCAACTGTTCTAAAATTATGTGATTGATGCTTCTGGTTTTTAGATCTATTCAATATTATCACTACATGTCATCTTTTGTTTAGAAGCACATTTTTTAGGTTGACTTCATTACTTTTGATAAATTGTGCTAAATAGTAAATATCTTTTGGTATCTAAATCAGATTCTTTAAACTGTGCTAAATTGAAAACTTTTGAATTTCTCAAAAATCTAATTACTAAGAAGCAAAAACATAAATATTGAGTAGAAAGAAGAAGACTCACCAATTGCACAATTCTTGTTCCCCTTTTTTTTTGGTTATCTTGTTTGACCAGATCAAGCCAATAAAATTGTCCCTTAGACCTTAAAAATTTAATTTCAAGTCCTCTGCATGAAAACACCAAGAAAGACTTTTACATTAAAAGTCAAGAGCCAAGAGAACATATAAAACCCTACAAAAGAACAATAGTAGGTGAGCATAGCAGAAAAAAAAATATATCAAAACACAGTGATGAGAAAAATAGCTAGTTCCGAGACTGCAAAGTTTGAATAAAATGAAAGGGTGCAGCCAGGAGTTCTAAGGAAAACATCTTATGCAGAAATGTAGTAAAAACATGCCCATGTCAACTACCAAAAGACCAATCCATGCATAAGATGTCTCACTAGGTAGAAGCATTATTGCATAGTTATTTAAATATTTATCATGTAAATGCAAGAACACAATTCATCTAACAGATCATGATATAGGATTTCCTCAAACAAAGATGATGGTATTGAGTCATTATGTCCCAATAAGTTGTTGTTCAAAAAGTACAACCTAGATAAACATAACTACTAGTCAACTTCACACAAACACCTGGAGGGAAATCAGCATTGGGAAATGGCTTTCTACAATGCCAAAAGTCTAGGTAGGTGATCATAGCATTAAGGCCTCAGATACCAAATCAAATTCAAACCCATATTTTATCACAATCATCCAATTCAACTGAATTTTAAGACCATTAAGATCATGAACTATTCAAATAAAATAAAAACCATTATTTTCCCCCATTTTTTGAAGGGAGCAAAATCTATTCCTAAGTGTTACTGACTTCTGTTTAAATACTAAGTTCTGCCAAATCCACCAAACCTAATCCCTTTGTAAAGTTGCTTTACTCTCAAATGACTTTAAAAATGCACCAAATTTAACAAGCAATGACTTTATCAGTAGACTATATAGCCCAAAAATTTAAGCTCAAGGATTCACTCTTACTCCAACTTCTAAATTTTTCTTTTTGGTTGGGTGAATCTGTATATTTATTTATTTTCCATAATACACAATGCATTTCGATTGAACAGAGTCTTCTATCTGAAAATTTATGGCACCATGACAATTCCATTAATCAAACCTTAAATTCCTAGCAACATTCATTTAAGCTATCTGTTTCAGAACTAATACCACTGAGCCTTTTCAAAACACCATGACAATATGCTTAACTAATTAAAACTAGTAATTCTAATCATTTCAAGAAATCTCTTGACAATGGCCAATTAGATGTGTATCTTAGTGAGTCTGAAAAAGTATAGGGCTTCTAACTTTACTGGTCCATTAACTAGACAACTTAATGTTTTTTTTTGAATAATTTTGAAGGCTTTTTAACCATTACAAATTTACAAGATAGTGAATTCAAAAACAAATAATATGACCATCAATTAAACTTTTACTTTGCATGAAAGTCCTTTCAAATTAAATTAGTATCCCACATGAAAGAACCCCTTAATTTAGAGAAAGAGAATGGGAAGTGACAAAAACCCCCCAAAGATGCAAATCAAACATTGCAAAATAGGGAGACATACTCTGGCATTCAACAACATAAAAGAAATCAAATGAAGATGATGCAAAGGAAAATGGTTTCAATGCAATAATAGTACTTGGGCATTTTACTTCGAAATTTGATTAAGATATTGTTAGTTTCTTTGACGGTGGATATGGATTGAAGATGGAGTCATCTTTTTACCTTGTCATTTTCTTAAGTTCCCAATATTGCTTAAATTTTGTTAGCATTAATGTAAGACTTGTGCAGATTATCAAAAAAGAAAGAAAAAAAAAAGGTGTAAGACTTGTGTAGAGTTCACATCGGAAATCCAAGTCATATGCTTAAAAGACTATTACATAATAATATTTTTCAGCAAGCTATGAAAACCTATAAGGGTATGTACATGGGTTGATGTGCTATAGTAAATTTAAGAATTCCTAATACAGTTCTTGTTTTGTTAACACCAAATACAAATACACATCTCCCTCTTCCCTCATTAACCTTGAAAAATGGCATATGTGCAACTCCTTTAGGATTTTTCTTCCATAAGCCATTTCCTATCTCAAATATCGAACTTTCTACCCATTAATCCTCATATATAAAATATTGAAAATAATATGTTTCAACTTTTTAAATATTATTCTTATTGTATCTTAGAAGAGGACAAGACAATAACTGCTTAACTGCTTATTATATCCTTCCTAGCTAAATGCTTACTATTGCCAAATCCAGCAGGCCTATTTGGCAACTACCACTCTGCCCCTTCAAATCCCATAAGAAACTATACTCAACTAATTAAACCAATAATTCCAATTCAGTACAAGTAATCTCTTGAGTATGTCTAAGCAATGTTGATCTTCACCAATATAAAATATTATTTTCATTTTGGCTTTACTTGTCCATTAAGTTGCACAACTTTATGCTTTTCGCTAAAAGAATTTTGAAAACTTCATTTCCATTAAAAGGAATGCAACTCAGCAACAGATCATATTACTATATCCTTTCAAATTGGCTTAATACCGCTTTGATGATGAGCATGTTAATATAATGAAAGAGAGTGCGAAGTGACAAAGATGCAAATCAAGTAATACAACTATAGAGGGGGACATACTCTGGCATTCAACAACTGAAAAGAAATCAAACAAAGATGATGCAAACGAAGACAATTTCAAAGTAATAACAGTACCTTGCTATGTTTCCTTGAAATTTGATCAAGAGGTTTTAATTTTCTTTGACTGTGGCTATGAATTGAAATTGAAATCATTGTTCACCGAGGGATAGGCCAGTGAAGAGGAACCCAAAATAATCCCATGTTCAACTTTTAAAGCAAATCCCATATCAAAGTCAGACCCACTTGTCACATCTATTGGAAACCTTGAATCAGATGGCAAAGAAAGGTGCACAATGTCATCACGACAATCTAAGCCATGGGATAATCTGCATTCATAGGAATAGGCAGTTGATGACAATACCAAATCACAGCCATAATTGTGAAAGCCCTTCAAACTTGACAGAATCAAAACACAAATGCATTCTATATAGACCCCTATCAGTTCTTTAATCTTTGTGCTTTTGAACGTTTGTTTGCCTACCATTGATGGAAATGACAACATGATAATCAAATCCAATGGGCAAGAGACTTCCGCCCAGGTATGTGATTAGGGGCCTGCATTTAGTACCCCCACCATATTCACAAATTGAATGACATGATATAAAGACACACCAATAGACTTAAATTAGTTAATGACTTTTCAAGACCTTTGAACTGCTGTCTCTCCTCTCTCTTTACTGTTTTCTCTCCACTACAAAAAAAAAAAAAAAACAATATACCTTTGTGTAAATTCCATCAGTAAACTAACAAATAAAATATTATAAAAACATCTTTCATTCTTAGTTCCACCTGAGTGACCAAAGAACAACAATATTCTACGTACCTTTATTGATCCACTAATTTACTAATCATTTCATCTTGTTTTCTTTTCATGGTAAGCATTTACTTAACTGAAAAAAAATCTGACACTTTCTAGATGCTACAAAAACACCATGAAAAGAATAACTATACAAAACCCACAAAAAACTTCACTCAAACATAGATGTCACTCAATCTGGGCATTGATAATCAAAGGTCGTTCACATACGAAAATAGCATCCTTTAATTGAGATGTTGTACAGCCTAATATTGAATGAGAATGAATAGCAATCCAGTCTAGGGGGGAAAAAAAGAAAAAGAAAAAGAGCAATCCACATTGCTAGTATGAAAAAACTAGATTTATTTTCAAATTTGACAAGAACAAGGTGCAACTACATCATAACATAATGCAGGAAACTTTAAGCAGCATTTTATTCATACTAAAAAATTGTCCAACTAGGAAACAAAGGCCGAGAAACAAAATGTTAGTTCAAAGTCTGCAATGTTTGAATAAAAAGAAGGGTAGCCATGATTCTTAAGGCAACATCTTAAGCAGGAAATGTATTAAAAAAATGCAGTAAAAACACCGACCCATGCATAAGACTTCTCACTTGATGGAAGCATAGTTACATATTTATTACAATACCCAATTAGAGGCCAACTTCTAGGAGTGACAGCTAACCAATGCCAAATATTCTTACCCTGCAAAGCTATAAGCCATGCGATGATATATATTGATCAAATTACTAATTTCCTTTCATTAATTCTATTCTTTTCTTCGCATTACCATATCCTTTCAAATTGGGGTTGGTACCCTTCATGAATGAGGGTGTTAATTTAGCAAAACAAAGCCAGAAGTGATTAAAATACCCAAAGATGCAAATCAAACAATACAACTAAAGTGGGTGACATACTTTGTCAACAAGGCAAAAGAAATTGAACTAAAATAATGCAAAGGAAAAAAGTTTCAATTTAATAACAATACCTTGTCATGTTTTCTAGGAATTTAATCAAGAGGTTCTCATTTTCTTCAGCTGTGGATATGGATTGAAGTCTGAATCATAGTTTACAGAGGAATTGGCCGTTAGAGAGGGAGCTAAATCAAACCCATCTCCAAAAGTTGAGTCAGATCCCAAACCCAAGTCAGACCCATTTGTCACGTCTAATTGAAGCCTTGAATCAATTGGTAAAGAGAGGTGCCCAGTTGCGTGAGAGACTAGAGGAGGTTGACATTGTGTTACAGCTGAGTCATTACATGAAAAAGTACTCTGATTTGGCCACTCGGTATTGTACAGCCTAGGCATTGAGGAAATTAAAATCATAAACTATTCAAATAAAATAAGAAACCACGATTTTCCCCTTTATGAAGGGAGCAAAATCTATTCCTGAGGTTTTAAGTCAGTCCTAATGAAATGCGTAGTTCTACCAAATGCTTAACCCTCAAATGACTTTGAAATTGTACTAAATTTAACAGGGCAATTACTTTATGAGCAGACTATATAATTCTAAAATTTCAAATCAGCAATCCACTCCTACCCTGATTTCTTGAATTTTTCTTAAATATATATATTCATAATACACAGTGCATTGTATTGAATTAAGTCTTCTAGCAGAAAATAGTTTCAATGTAAAAATAATACCTGGGCATATTTCTTCGCATTGGACCAATTTTTTTGACGGTGGATATAGATTGAAAGTGGAGTCATCTTTTTATAAAGGGATTGGCTATTAAAGAAGAACCAAAATCAAACCCATTAAATCAGATGTCAACAAGGACTAGAGGAGCTTGAAGGGTCTCCTGCGTCTGAGTCCGTATGTGAACCATTTTGAGATAGTAAAGGCGCGAGCAGCTCTGTGCCGTCATCAACATTTTGAGAATTGTGTTGGATGATAACAGAATTTTGAGGAGGACATATGCATTCCACATGTACTCCCATCCTTGCAATCACAGGAGCATATTTTCCGTTTCTACTTACCCAACAATTGATTTTACATGAAATCTCAACATGATTCCGATCACCTTGCATCAAGTCTCCGAATCTCCTCTGTAATTGATTGTGAGGTTCACCGTAAAACCATAGATAATCACACTTCCAAGTATAAATAACAAACCCAGCCATGCGATGTTGCTTACGACTATTGGTAGAAATGTAGATAGCACAAATACAATTGATTTCATCACCACAAATAGAACCATGCTTATCATTATTAGCGTAACTGTCCTTCAACGGAATTAGATGAAAAGCAACACAAACAGCAATTGATGGAAATTCAGGACCAACCCAGAATGATACGGAACTTTCAATGCTTTGATGATTGATCCAATACGGAATCTTCTTTCCTGGTACCATAATATCATATCTCTCTCCAAAATCAATTAGACGCGCATCTGGAGTGGGAAAGGACTCATCATCAATTGCGATGAACTTGGAGAGGGAGACCCGAGAAGAGCAATCAATCTGATTCGAAAAATTGTGATGTGAATGTGAATCCATTAATACTTTGTCTTTCACACCTGAACATTTCATATTTGGTGAAAGCCCTAAATTTCTTCCAAACTGCATGAAATTAGGAATTTTAAGAAATTGAAGTTTAGCAAATCAAGTAAATGTATTTGCAAAGGTAACCAAAATGATTTTTATTATTACTTTAAGAGAGAGAGAGAGAGAGGGGTACCTGAACGATTAATTTTCTTAATGATTCTGAATATAATGAGTTGCAGTTTATTGCTTCTACTTGTCTTATACTTTCTGGAAGCTTTGGAATTTTCTTAAGGAACTTGTAATCCCGAATTAGAAGCGCATTTAATCTATTAAATCTGATAATGCTTTCTCGGAAGTTTAAATCTTCGCTTCGTGATAATAAACATTTCTTTGAGTGGGTGAAGCAAGAAGTCAACTTTTTTAGAAAATTCAACTTTGGAAAACAATATTTTGAAAAGCCACCGTAAGAATTGCACGCTGCTGCTTGTCTACCAATCCCCACGTCCTTTGGAAATTTGACATTACCATAAAGTACGAGCGCGCGAAGTTGTTGCAATTTATAAATGCTACTTGGAAGATGACATGAATCTATCTCTAATCGCTCAAGCCCAGTGAGATTTCCAATTGATGGGGGAAGCTCTCTAATGGCCGTGTGTCCCAAACTTAGAAACTTTAAATTTTCCATTTCTTGTGGAATATGAGGGAACCTCTTAAACCTTGTGCATCCAAAAAGATTTAAATGTTTAAGAGATTTCATCACAATATTGCTTGGAAGAGTTTGAAGTTCATGGCAATTCTTGAGCTCCCAGCTTTCAAGCTTATCAAGATATCCAACAGTGTCAGGAACATTGACTAATCTTCTACAGTAACGGAGATCCAATGTTTTTATGTTTGGGGTGGCACTTGATAGGTCAGGTAATTCCCTAATGTATTGATTGGAATTGAAATTCATAAATGTCAAGTTTCTACACTGTATCCTCTGTAGAAAAAGAAACTCAAAATTTTAACTCCAACAAACGTTATTAAAATATAGCTGAATAAAGTAATAATAATTTATAAATAAATAAAAATGATTATACCTTGAAAAGCTTGTCCAATGTAACCCGACTTTCTGGCATGTTGAGTGCAATGAGATTTTTAGGATCAAAATTGGATGGCAAGGAAGATAAAGGAAATCCAGACCAATCAAGAACCCTTAATTCGTTAGGAAGATATTTGAGACCTCCACAAATATCTACATTACTAACTATAAGGAACTTGAGATTTTTCATCTTTTCAAGACATTTAGGTTCTAATTTCATCTTTGATGGTTCAGGTGAGCATATCGTTATGCCTCGAATTTTTTCCGATCCCTAATTATACAAAGCATCAAGTCAATCACACTATACAATAAAATTCACCAAAAATATAATGATAGTTAAATTTAAACAAAAACCAAACTAATAAACTTAAATTTTCTTCAACATTTAAACGCAAAATAATCACTATATTTGCCATTCGAAAAAAGTGTAGAAAATGAACCAAAATGATGCATACCATATTTTTAGTTAGTACTTTATGAACATCTTCATAACACCATAGCCTACTACGCTCTCCAGGCATTTTTGGTGATTCCCGTCGAACAATGTCTTTACCCATTTGTTGTAGCAAGTCATGCATAAACAATTTATCATATTGATCAACAATTATTAGACACTTATCGATAAGTCTTTGAATTCCGTAAATTGGATATAAATCGCAAGCATCCAATATATCAATGACGTACTCCTTAAGAAATCCCTTAAAGAAGCATGCAATATCAAGGAAAATATCCTGTTCAATTGCATTTAGACCTTCATAGCTCATTTCAAATATTTTTTGAATATCTTTGTTGGGGATTCTTTCATACATATATAATGCACTTTTCCATTCCGGTTTAGTTCTTCCACACAAATCAGCACCCATTATTTCTATAGCTAATGGATGTCCCTTGGTATATTGTATTACCTGGTTTGCAAGTTCCAAATAATCTTTTTTAGGTTTGTTTCTTTGGAAGGCATACATACTAAAGAGTTCAAGAGCTTCATCTTCATCTAATTCTTGAACCTCATAGGTTGAACAACAATTTCCAAGAGTAGCTAGCAAGTGTTTGTCTCTTGTTGTTATAATGATTCTACTTCCATAAGCAAACCAATCACATTTTCCAAGCAAATTTTCTATATGGACCAATTTATCCACATCATCAAGAACTAGAAGAATCCTCATACAAGAAAGCTTTTCTTTTATAATATTGATTCCTCTAGATTTGTTACCCACCTTTAAATTTTTAACTCCTAAGATCTCCGAAAGAAATGTCTCTTGTAGTTTCATTACACCATCATTTGTCCTCGAATTTTCTCTAAAATTCTCTAGATAACAAAATCCATCAAAACGATCACAAATTCTATTAAAAATAGCTCTTGCAATTGTTGACTTACCTATTCCACTAGGGCCATAGATCCCTATCATGTGAACATCATTTGACTCAATATCTGAAAGTATACACTTTACACGGTAATTTATTCCAACCGGGTATCGAGCAACAAATAACGGTGTGTGATTTAATTTAAAATTTGAGATCTCTTCAGCAATTTCTTGGATAAATTCAGACTCACTGCAACTGTCATTCACAGAACATGAAAACAATATACGATTTAGGACACATTTTGTAGACTATAACAGTAATTACATATGAATATGAAATGCTATAATGTAATACTTATTACAATTCATTTATTTGGTGACAACACAATAATAGAACCATGAAGACAATGGAATGAAAGTATTTTAAATCAAACTTAAGATATATTTTAGGAAATATCTTACTCATATAATTATATTTCCTAAAAAATAATATTTGTTAAATTTGAAAAAATATTAGTTATTTTTTATGATTTTTTTTTTTATTTTCGTAATTGTTATGTGCATGTGGAAAGTTTATTTATTTAGAAATATATTAATTGTAGAAATTAATACACCTACTAAGGAATAACTATTACATCTCTTTTAGAAATGAATAGTTATTCCTCATTTTAAAGAATAGATATTCATAAGGAATGACTATTTCCTGTAATAAAAGCATTACCAAAATATTGAATAACTAAATCATAGCAATAACTATTATATTACAGTGTCTATTACAGTCTACCAAACATACCCTTAGATTATTATCATATATACACACACACAATTTAGAGAAGAAAATAGTAATATGAAAATGAACTAAATTTAAGATGTTCGGCTTGTGCATTAAATTCGAATAATTATCATATAAAGTAAGTGGCATGTACAAATTCATAAATCTATAACTATAATTATGTTAGCATTTATATATATATTAGTTTTAGAGAAATGATATGTCCACAACATTTTTACAACAAATCCTAAGTGGCAGAATGTTACTGGTTGTTATTGTTGAGGCAAAAAAGTAATCTTAGTGTTAGGTTCAAATTTGAACAAATAACAACTAACCACCTATGATTTGTTGTAAAAATGTTGTGGACGTAGCACCTCTCTTAGTTTTAGGGTTCTAGGCATAGTTGTCATGGCGTGTTGAGCATTAAATCATCAAAGAGTGGTATGGTAGTTCACTGGTTCAACCATTAGATGATTGACTCAACCATTGTACTAATGGTAAATTTATTTTAAATATGAACAAATTAAAGTAAATTTGAAAAAATAAAGAAGATAAACTATAAAAAGATGAACTTACATTCAATTCAAACATAAATATGTAGGCATTACATAGATTGAAATTAATAGGATATTATTGTTCATGTATTGAATTTATATATGTTTATATAAATAATGACTAAATAATAAGATACTTGAATTGATCATTTGACCACTTCTTTCAAGTTTAAAAGCTACAGACTTAAAAGACCATAAATAAAAGTGCATAATTGAAGGAAAGTATAGTTATTAATTTGATAAAAAAAAACTAACATTAAAGACCAAACGATTTGAATAAAACCATGTGGTTCTGTATTTTTCTTTTAAGAAAAAAAAACCAACAATTTTCATGATGTAATCAGCTTTTTGGTTGTGAAACTAACGTTTCTATCATAATGTCCAGATTTTCATATTGTTTACCAATTTGAGGGTTCAACCATTGTTTGACTCTCCAGGAAAAAAAAAAGAAAAAAAAAAGAAAAGAAAAAAGAAACCACTGTTTTGGTACGATTATGATAACTATACATTTAGTATAAAGTTGCAATGAAAATCTTTTTTTCTTTTTTTTTTTGAGTGTGAGTTGCTATGAAAATCTAGTTATTGATAATTGAAACTTGTTACAACTTACAACTCATTTTTAATACTAGAACTAAATTATTAAGAATATTTTTAGGAAACGGTTTTCAAATAAATAATATGTGGGAGAAGCAACTATTTAATTGGTAAGGTAATTTTTTATTTTATTTTTTAAATCTTTCTATTTCTACATTGCCAGCTAACTTCTATAGTAGTGCTTTTTCAAAAAGGAAAAAAAAAACCCTTCTATAGGAATGGATATGAAGAAAAAAAAAATTATTCATAATTTGGCAAAAAACTAACACTGATAAATTAGTGGTAATTGTTGTTTAACAATAAAATTAGTTATCATAACAAACCAATGAAACTCATTAAAAGTACAATAGTTGTCATTAAATACATACCCATGCTTTTCTCAAAAAAAAAAACAAAAAATTAAAAAAAAACATACCTCTGGTTGTAATGCCAACCAGATATATTTGCAGCTTCAAATAAAGCTTCCCTCCAGCTCTGCACCTTGTAATCCTTTAATTTTTCTTCATGTTTAGATAGTGCTTCTCCAAACTTTCCTTTTTGGTTACGAACTTCTGATGGATCTATGTTGTAAAAAACCGGTAGCACTAACTGGTCTTTTTTCTTACACTCAACAATCTTGGCAAGTTCATCCAAGCACCATTTAGAGGATGCATAGTTTTCAGAGAAAACAATTATTGAAATCCTTGAACTTTCAATGACTTTGAGAAGTCCTACAGAAATTTCTTCCCCCCTTTGAAGGTTATCATCAATAAAGGTGTTAATACTCCGTTGACACAAAGCATTATACAAATGGCTTATAAAACCAAAACGGGTATCTTCACCTCTGAAACTCAAGAAGACATCAAACTTCTTGGGTTGGTGGGTGAAAGAAGAAGATGAGGCTCCTTCATAGGTCACAAGAGCCATCGAGATTTATGAGCAAACTGTTGTAAAGATTTGAAAGGAAGGAAAGAAAAAATGTGACGGGATTGCAATATAACTCGGGAAAGTGAATGACAAATTAGGAGGAGAGTGAATGCAAGCAAGAGGAGCCTTTAAAGGTGGCTTGCTTTCGGTGTGTCCAGCAACTCTTTAAACTGCTATACTGATGCTTTTTACATTGCTTTTGGTGTGACCAATAACTCTTTGAGCTTTCCAAGAAACATAGATACTTTTTCATTGCAATATCATGCAAGTTTCCATGTGAAACCTAAAATAAATTTTGGGACTTTCTAAGCACCATACCGGTAATTGTGGTCAAACAAAATGGTAATTTCTTATCTTATTAGTCATTCGAAAGTGAGATGTAATAAATAAAGGGAAATGTTATAAAAAAGTAGATAATCCCTCTTCCATGCAATCCAACAAAATTAAAAGACAGGTCCACACGTTTTTGACTTTCTGGAAAAGTAGCAATCTTTAGTCTAGCACCATGTCGAGTAAGATTTCTTTATAGAAAGTAAAGTTTCTCATTTTCCTGCAGATTCCCCTCTTTTTTTATGACACTGATGGTATAAAGAAGAAAGAAGGGAAGGGAAATATTAAACTTTCCTTTGTTTGGTTATTAGGAGAAGAGAAAAATGAAAAGGCAAAGAAAGTAGAATCCACTCAGCACAATAATTTTTTTATCAAAAATCTCACACTCAAACACGGAAAGGGGATGTGTGAAAAGTCCATTAAAAGATTTAGTGCATATAGATTTAGAGCCCGTTTGGATAGGCTATTATGAAATTCTAAACAAGCGTTTTTATTAAAATTGTCAATTCTCGTGTGTTTGGTATAACGATTTTACTGGAAATTGCGTTATTTAAAACGTCAAATATTATGTTTTGAAACTGAGGTATAAAATAGCTTTTTGAAAAACTTCATTGAAAACGCAAATCACATTATACATTTTAAAGTCTGAATACCTAAAACACCCTCAAGTTTTTGCTAAATGACAAAAACACCGGCTAACAAATAACCTCACTGGTCACGCTCAAGCTTGCTCTCTGTCCAGTGGCAGAGCCACGTTGAGGCCGAGGGGGCCATGACCGCCCCCCCTCCCAAAAAAAACTTCAAGCTTAATGTAATTTTAGCAACTTACCTAATCTACACCACCATATAGTTGCAGATAGCACTAGCTTTCACTGGCAAATGCATCTGGGTAGGCACCGGCTAGTTAAGCAGTCTTCACACTTTTCTTTGCTCATCTCCTTTAAATCTCCAGCATCCTAACTCTTCTACCTTTTTTCTTCCACTTTTTCTTTCTTTATTTCTTCAGTTCTTCCGTTATTTTTGGGAAGCACAGAGAGTGACTTTTTGATTTTACAAAAGCAACATTTATCAATTAGCCATCTACCTCCACCGCGTGTATGGTTGAAACTAGAAGTCTCAAAACTTAGACTCCCTAGGTGGTCCGGTAATGGGATGGGTCATAAACTCTTTATGACTTTTCTTTTTCATCTTTATTTGTTAAATGTACATAACAAACTATTATTATACTTAATAAAAACATACAACAATACATCATGTAATTGGTTGTACTTAATTATATTATTTTATATATTGAAATTTGGATCATGATTTAGCAGACAAACTAAATAGTATACTAACCATATGCTAAGCCCTTTTTGGTAATTTGCACCGAAACAACAATTTTAAACTAATACTGTTCACAAAGTTTGCCAAATATTTTATTGTGATTTTCAAAATTGTATTTTAAAAACGCTTATTTTAAAAACGCTATTTTTGAAAACGTACTTTTTTAAACCGCTTATTCAAAAAGACTCTTATTGTATATCAATATGCTAGCTAAATAGCTAAAAATCCTTTACCTGTTGATAAAATTTTATGCCCTATTATAACATGGACACAAATAACTTCATTTACTGTCATATATGCTTTAAAAGATATAAACACGCAACACAGGTTAAAGCTTCAATCTATTTTTGTTTTAGAAAAAATATCGATTGAGAATGTATTTTTCATCAACATTCAAGGCAATCAACCATAAATCCAGCTACAATCAACCATCACCATGCGCAGGACCTCCCAGCCAAAACAAATTCAATTCCCTTTTTTTTTTTTTTTTTCTTTTTTCCAATTTCAATAAGGAAATCATACAGGAAATTGCATTGAAAAATACCTTTACATTAATATAGGATCTGATTTACATTGGAAAAACTCCCCAATAAAAAAGTACCAAAATTATATCTGATATTAACAAGAAAAATAGATAAAAAGCATTATGACATATGGACAAACTCCAATTCTTATTTCTTACCTAACTCACCATATCTACAATTTCTTTAACACTAAATATTCGTTTTAGTCTTATTTGCCAGCTTGACTGTGACAAATTTATAAATTAGCAAATAAAACCTCCTTTAATCTTGATTTACGTTCACGTTGGTATCAAAAGATAAAGACAACATTCTAAAGACAAGCATTGCTTATTCAAAGATAAATATTTAATTTCTCGGTTTTGTATGTAGTGTCGGAGATGATATGAATATGATGATGGTCTGAAAATAAAAAATTAGAGTTGCATTATTTATATATTTGATGGAACCTACATTATTTATTTTTAACTCTTTTAATCCACCCAACCGACTATTCCCTTAATAAATAAAAAGTAAAATATCTGTTTTAGTCAAAATTGTCACCTTGCCTTTTGATAAAATTTTAAATTAGCAGATCTACCGTCCTTTTAGAACAAAATTTACGTTCACGTATTATCCATGGTTAAACTATTTTTCTTGTGTATACACTTCATGTGCCATGAGCGAGCCCCATGACTGAATGTAAATAAGCGAATAAAAAAAAAAAAAAAAACATGACATGAGTTTTTTATTCTTCGAACTGGGTATTGTAAATATAAAAGTATTGTATTACAAAAGTATTGTAAATATAAAATTTATTACAAAAGTATTGTAAATATAAAATTTCTCATATATATATATATATATATATATATATAAGAGTATTAAAATATAACAAAATTTACGTATAATACTTTAGGTGTTGTTCCTTATGTGCCACTTTTAAAATTTAGCTATATAATTATTTAACTAAAAAATATATTTTTGAGAAAAAATTCACATGATAAAATTTTAAGAGGAGAATATAAAGAACAACACTTATTATACCTAGATCTTGTAACTAAGTCTTGTCTATTATAATAACAATCAGTAATAACAACCTACTACTTAAAATTTGTTATGAAAATATTAGAAAGATATTATGAACATAACATTTTTCTTGTATTACTATAAGAGAAATGTTATGTTCACAATATTTTCACAGCATTCTAACAATAAATTCTAAATAATAGATTGTTATTGGTAGTTATTGATAGATTAAAAATTGGTTGAAGTAGTAAATTTAAATTAAAACAAATAAAATTTATCAACTACCATTTGTTATAAAAATAGTTTGAAAATGAAATTGAAAACACGTTTAGTTTCATCTTTTCGAAAAACGTGGTTAAGCTAATTGGCTCATCCGCTCACAGAGTCATACGGTCAAAGCCCGCCCACAGAATAATTTGGGTTGCAGTTTTTGGTAGTTTATTTATTAGGTAAACTATATATTTGGTCCTATTCTTTATACCATATTTTAATTTGGTCCTTAACTTTTTAATTGTGTCAATTTAATCCTTAATATTTCAATGTTGTGTCAATTTAGTCCCTGCAGTTATATTTTGAATGAAAATTACTACTATGACAAATGATCAAAATAAAAAATTAACTTCCGTTGACGTGAAAATAAACTAAAATTTTATTTTAGCCATTTGCTATGTTAGTAATTTTCATTCAAAATATAACTGCAGGGACTAAATTGACACAACATTAAAATATTAGGGACCAAATTGACACAATTAAAAGGTTAGGGACCAAATTAAAATATGGTGTAAAGAATAGGGATCAAATATGTAATTTACCCTTATTTATTTGTATCTGTTGCATACTTGTATAGAGTCTACCCTGAGAATAATGAGTCAATGACGTGTCCTTCTGGTTGGAATTGGAATCACAAAACTTAGAAATTTCCAGTCACTTTCACATTTTAATGTTTTATTACCAAAGAAAACTTACCAACAGGCCGGACCAATAAGTCAGTCCACAACCACCACTGAAATACCCCGGAAGTTAAATTATTGAATAAAATAAAGTTAAATGTTAATGAGCACCATCCGGTGCTTAATAACATTTTTTGTTTTGGGTCTCACTTTTTTTTTAAAAAAAATTATCAAAAAATGGTTGAAAGAGATATAAAAAATTGTCAAAAGCTGCCAAAAGTTCCTAAGAAATCTGAAAAGCTACAACAAAATGTGTTTTTAACAGACAGCTGTCTCCATTTACACAACTCTAAAATAAATAGATATTTTTATCATCCTTTCTTCTTCTTTTTTTTTCTTTAGGAACAATTAAACTAGCTAGTCGAATCCAACGGCTGCTTCTGTGTATGAACTATCCATTTTATTTTGTAATAAATAACTAGTGCTTAACATGCAAGTGCGTTTTATTTTGTCAATGACTAGTGCAGCTCAACATGCAAGTGATTATGCCATGCATGCGGGCCATGTGTCATTCCTTTAGACAATCAGTTACTTGTATTTCATCAAAGAGATGAATATTCTACTCATTTGACACAGATCTAGTAATTTTTTTTTTTTATAAATACGATAAGATTTTAAATTTATCACTGCGGTTTTGTTACTTTTGTAAGAATGGTTTTATTATCAACCCAAAATATCAATTGATTTTTTTATTTAAGTAAAATTTAAATCATAATTTTTTTTTTATAAGAATGATCTTTTTATTCAACAAAAAAAACTTTATAAAATTATTGTGAACATAGTGCTATAATGAATGAGTATGAATACCAGATCAGTTTGAAAATGAAATTGAAAACACATTTAAGTTTCCTCATTTTGAAAAAGAGAAATGATATGTCCACAACATTTTTACAACAAATTCTAAGTGGCAGGATGTTATTGGTTGTTATTGTTGGGGCAAAAAAGTAATCTTAGTGTTAGGTTCAAATTTGAACCAATAACAACTAACCACCTATGATTTGTTGTAAAAATATTATAGACGTAGCACCTCTCTTTAAAAAAAACCAAATCTCATGGGCTCATTCGCTCAGAGTCATATGGTCATAGCCCGCCCACAGAATAATTTGCCTTGCAGTATTATTATTATTATATTTTTTTTTTTGATAAACGGCCTTGCAGTGTTTGGTAGTTTATTTATTTCGTATCTGTTGTATAGATATTAGATATGGTGTACCCTAGTATAATGGAGTCTAAATTTTCTGTCCCACTTTTCCTGTTCCACTCTATACTCCACCAATAAAAACTTGCCACGTATTCACCTAATTAATTAAATATTATCATTATTGACTTATTAAATGCTACTGTTATTAATTAATAGTAGTAATTAATTAAAGATTTAAATACGTGGCAAATTTTTATTGGTGGAGTATGGAGTGGAGCAGGAAAAGTGGGACAGAAGATTTGGACTCAGTATAATGAGTCAATGACGTATCCTTTTGGTTGAATCACCAAGTTTAGAAATTTCAAGTCGCCTTAATGACTCACATTTATAACAAAGAAATCTTGCCGGCAGGATAAGTAGTCCTGGAATAACTCGGAAGTTTACCTATTGCACATTTATGCTTTTTTTTTTTTTTTTTGTAAAAATGCAAAACTGACCCTCTAAAATTTACTTTTTATCAATTCAATCCTTTAAGTTTTAGTTTTGTCATTTCAATATTTTAAGTTTCAAGTATAATCAATTCAGTCCTCCGTTAATCTTCTGTTAGGTGCTGCCGTTACTAACCAAAATGATGTTGTTTTAGATGATTTATTTATTTATTTAAATTTCTAAATTAAAAAAAAAACTGAAAAACGTTAATTACCAACAAAAAAAAATTTAAAAAACTACGGGGAATGACGTCGTTCCCCAGCCCACTGGAAAAACAAAGCAAGTCCTTAGCCTATGACTCGAGAAATTTGAGGAACTAAGGGATAAAGAAAGAGAGGGAAGAGAGACGGAGAGGGAGAAGAGACCCTATAGACCCACAACCGTTTCATCCCACAACCACACAAACACAGTTGGAACATGCATTCTCAATAGAAATTTAGTATTGGAGTTACAAAAAAAAAATACCCATTTAACTGAGAAAAAAACTCAAAAAAAAATATTTCAAAAAAAACAGTTGAATTTAGTATTGTAGTTAAACATGATGTAAGTGCACAATTGCACCTAGACCCAAAGACAATTATGGGCTCCGGCCCAATGAGCCTTAAACAATGAAATTTGTAGAGTGTGAGCTTGAAATCTAATTTAGAGATACTGAGAACTTGATAACAGGCTAAGATGTGAAGCTACTTGTAAATAAAAGATGATAATTGCAAAGGAACCTCCTCGGACGTGAGCCGATGACCACTTCTGTATTATTTCTCTTTCTCTCTTAAAAGTTACAATTCTTCCTCCTTTTTTTCCTTTCTTTGGTAACTGCCCCCCTTTAAATACTTCTTCCCTTGGTGCTTTATCCACGTGTTGCTCCAATCTCCTCCCCCCTAGATATTTCTTCTCTTAGTACTTTGAATAGTAACCAGAAGTTTCAGTTCTACTGTTCAGGGGTCACTTCCCCATTAATGTGGTCAGGGAGGTAGGTGCAGAGTCTTTAATGTGAAGGTGGCAGCCTTTGCCTATGATATTTTTCTAACACCGGTGTATCTAAAAGGTTCAGGGGTTCCCCTTTTTAACCAACAGTCTTTCTGGAATTCTGCCTTGACCTTCATAGTGAATCTCTGAGTTCTCTTGGGTCTATCCGAGGAGGAACTCACCCTCGGATGTGTCCTCGGCCCCTCGGCGTACGGGCCGGTATGTAGTACTAACAGGTTCTTAATTTAAGAACAGATCGGCCCTCCTTGCTAGAGCCCAAATGCCTGCTAGGTCCTTTTACTCCCCACAATAGCCCCTCAAAACTCTATTTTTCAGCATCCGAGGAGAAAAATAGGGTTTTGATCCAACGAGAACTTACCCCACACGTTTTGTAAATAACTACGTGTGTGGAGATCGTTTCGTGTTCCAGAGGACGCCATTTGGCGGTTTCAATTTCAAAAACGCGCGCATTTATGACCGTAAGTTACACCTTGTCTCCCACGTTCAACGGTGAGATGAGCATCTAATAGCCCTTGTTACCCCCTGAAAATTTGGGCGGGACGAATGCAATTTCGAGGCCGCTTCCCGCACGTCGTAACGCTTTGGAAACATGCGCCTTCATTTATTTCTTCAGAAGCTAATCACATCAAAACATCAATAGTTGCCTTTTCTCTGCAAAAATCCGTGGAAACTCGCACAACTTCAAACTCGTAAGTTCCTACTTTTTCTTTAATCCATTCTCCACAACCACCGGTTGTGTCCCGACCAGTGTGCTCCCAACGTCTTTAGAGTTTTAGAGAGCGTCGATGCTCTAAATGAGCAACTAGGATTAAACCTCACTTGACATGACGTCGTTTTTATGTACGAATGCCACAAACTTACTAGGGTAGGCTATTACATCAAATCCCGCTCTAGCGTGGTTAGGTTGATTTCCTGTCTGCCCAAGTCCAATAAAGGCATGACGGACGACTACCTCATCGCCTCAGGCAACTGGCACGACGGCCCCCACTGCCCAGTCGAGTGGGGAGATCCAGGTGTGACTCCTTAGGACCTAACTTCCCACCCCGTAGCTCCATCTAACATCTTGATATGTTCATTTACATTTACTTAAGCATTTAACTTTAGTTTATTACATGGCCTACAAATCTGACCATGTTTGTCTATTTTGGGGGTCTTTCTTTGCAGATAAACAACACGTGCGCCAGCGCTTAAGCCACTGCAACGTTGCAGATTTGAACCGAGTGCTTCGCTCGGAGATCTTTGTGAGCGAAGACTTGCAGCTTCGGGCGGCTCACTTGATATTAGGGTATGACCCCATATCTACAGACTTCTAGGAGATAGAGAACACGATCGTTGCGGGTGACCGGAGACGTAGGCGAATCAACTTTGCTAGGCCACATTTCCTAGCCGACCACGATATTCCCGATGATCTCCACACAATCTTATACACGCAACCCCTCGCGGCAATCCCCCTCGCAGCACACTCTCAGGCAACCGCTATCCCAAAGGAGCAAGTGTCCTCATCGAACACGTTGGATGAGGAGATAGAACAGTTTCAACTCGAGGACGTCCAACGACCTCATGGAAATCCGTTTGTTGTCCTTTCCGATAAGGAAGAAGAGCCCGCCGAGACCTCTGGGATCCCGAGCCTAGTGATAGCACGTCCAGACGACAGCTCTATTGAAGAGGACATCGACGTGCTTAATGGCCTTTTGACCGCGAGAGGCGAGAGAGTCACTAAGAAGGGGGCGAGGGGATCCCAAGCTCCCCCAACCTTGCCACCACCCCCTCCTCCAGCCGACCCCAAGCCTCCTGCAGACGATCCGAAGAAGAAAAGGAAGGTGGAGGCCGAGGGGGTTGGTGGCGAGAAGCAGAAAAAGCTGAAACAGCAGCCACCGCAGGCTCAGCAGCAGAAGCTGGACAAGGACAAAGGGCACACCCGTTCAGTTGAAAGTGGGGAGATCAGAGACATGGTCGAGGTGCGCCGAGCACCGGCTATGTGGTCTCCCGAACTGAGACTGGATGGAGCGCCAATTCCCCTTCAGTCTAACATCAGGGCGTTCCAACAAGGCTATGCCCTCCACCTGGCCGATGCGTTGGAGCGCCCACTTCTGCTGCCCAAGGACATGGAAGCCTTGGAAAAGATGAGCCTGCCTCAACTGTTCCTTTCTTTGAAAATGGACTTAGCTCTGGTAAGCTTCACTTCGTACTTGTATTCTTAGGGTTATTCATAAATTTCGTACTATATTTTAACCCCTTAACATTTATCGCAGGCCATTCAAGAAGTTTTCGCTGCCGAAAAGTTCGTGGAGGAT
This sequence comes from Castanea mollissima, assembly GCA_014183005.1. Taxonomy (NCBI): domain Eukaryota; kingdom Viridiplantae; phylum Streptophyta; class Magnoliopsida; order Fagales; family Fagaceae; genus Castanea; species Castanea mollissima. Next base: position 1,248,731 of record JACAVU010000007.1, read on the forward strand.
TCTCGGAAGCGAGTTAGAGTGGAGTAGGAAATAAGGCTAGAGACAGAAAAGTCCCTATGCCAGGCCCTGGCGGAGAATGGAAAGCTCACCTTTCAGCTGGTTGATCTGAAGAGAGAGAAAGATGGTGCCGAAGCTAGTCTGAAAACAATGAAGAATCAAGTGGAGGGGCAACATAAGCTTCTTCACCAAAAGGATGACGAGCTCTCCCAAGCCTAACGGGCACGCTCTGACTTGGAAAAGGAGCTTGCGCGGATGAAGGAGGAAGCTCGCACCTACAAGCACTCACTAGAGGCTGCGAAGTAGGCCAGCTATCAGGAAGGAGTGGCTGCAACACAGGACCAACTGACAGAAGCTTTCGCGCCTTTATGCCGAGAATACTGTCAGTAGGTCTGGGGGGAGGCCTTAAACGCAACAGGGGTTCCTCAAGTTTCTGAGCTGAGGAAGCCTGAGAACGTTTGGCTTCCCTTTGACATATAGGAGATAGAAGACACTCCTGTTGTTGCCTCTCCTGCCCTTCCTCCGGTGGTGCCAGAACTCGTTCCTGATCCTACAGAACTTGAAGGTTCCCATAAAGAGAAGGACGGGTGTGGAGGTGCCGAGAAGGAGCAAAGTCAGAACGTGGAGCCCCTCATTCCTTCAACAGACAAAGGGAAACAGGTTTTGTCTACCTTTGAGTTGGAGTTGAAGAGCACCGAGGCTAGCAGCACCTCCCTCCAAGACCTCCCTCCCAAAGCTTAGGGCCTAGCATAGGACTTTTCTCTAATTTGCCTTATTTTTCATATGATGATGTATTCCATTTATAATTAATGAAGAACAGTTTTACTTAATTTCCATCCAAGTTGTGTTTATTTCACTTTGTACTTTTTATGCATGTCATGAAAGTTTTTACTAACACATAGCTAATAGACAAAACGGAACAAGCAAGTCTAACTCCAGCAGTTGAACAATTATAACCTTTAAATAGCCATGCGCATATTTTCTTTGCAGAGTGAATCATTCAAGAACCCAACAAAAACTAACTTAGTTTGGATATTATAAAATGCCTTAGTTAGAGAACCCACATGATGGTTAAATTTTGTAATCTGAGATATCAATTATAGTAGAGTGTAAGGTCCGAGGACCATTCCTTACAAATTTTTGTTTAACACTTAAGATATAGAACTTAAGATCCAAGTTAACGAATGGTAAGGTATTGATTTCCACAAAGTGCGTGATAAGAATAAGAACAATGACTAAGGTTCTGTTTAACAAATGATAAGATATCAATTTCCACAAGGTTTGTGGTCCGAGGACCATACTTAACCAAGTTTCTGTTTGATACTTAAGAATAGTAACTTCAAATGTTAATTTCCCCAAAGTAGGAGGCCCGAGGACCCGACATAACTAAGTTTCTGTTTAACAAATGATAAGATATCAATTTTCGCAAGGTTTGTGGTCCGAGGACCATACTTAACCAAGTTTCTGTTTGATACTTAAGAATAGTAACTTCAAGTGTTAATTTCTCCAAGGTAGGAGACCCGAGGACCCGACATAACTAAGGTTTTGTTTAACAAATGATAAGATATCAATTTCCACAAGGTTTGTGGTCCGAGGACCATACTTAACCAAGTTTCTATTTGATACTTAAGAATAGTAACTGTAAGCCCCTAATGTATTCATAACTTTGAACTAATGGCTAACAAAAGCACCTTTTATTAATAATAATACATTCGAAGATTATTTACATTCCATGGGTGTTGTACAATTCTTTCATCTAGGTCAGCTAGCCGATATGACCCTATGCCTGCTACTGAAACAATGTGATAGAGACCTTTCCAGTTTGGTCCTAGCTTACCCCAAGCTAGGTTCTTAGCAGTGCCCACAACTTTTCTTAGTACAAGATCCCCAGGTGTGAGTGGCCTTAGCTTCATATGGGCATCATATCCCCACTTAAGCTTCTGTTGATAATAAGCCATTTGGACCATAGCTACCTCGCGCCGTTCCTCAACTAAATCCAGGCCTTTCTCCAGGAGGCCATCGTTATTCTCTGGGCTAAAAGAACTCGTCTTTAGGGTGGGGAAACCAAATTCCAGAGGTATCACCGCCTCGGCTCCATAAGTCATAAAGAATGGAGTTTCTCCAGTGGACCTGCGCGGTGTAGTCCGATACGTCCACAGAACATGTTGTAGTTCTTCTACCCATCTACCTTTCGCATCGTCCAACCTTTTCTTGAGTCCATTGACTATGACCTTGTTAACGGCCTCGGCTTGCCCATTTCCCTGAGGATAAGCTGGGGTGGAGTATCTATTTATGATGCCCATATCACCACAGTATTTCTTAAAAGCCTTGCTGTCGAATTGAACGCCATTGTCTGAAATAAGTGTGTGTGGTATTCCGAATCTAGTGACGATGTTTTTCCAAACAAATTTCTTAGAATCAACGTCTCTGATATTTGCTAAGGGCTCAGCCTCGACCCATTTAGTGAAGTAGTCTGTCCCCACGAGTAGCCATCTTTTGTTTCCTGCAGCCCTCGAAAATGGGCCCACTATGTCCAATCCCCATTGTACGAAAGGCCAAGGACTGGAGAGAGGGTTGAGAACCCCTCCGGGTTGATGAATATTAGGGGCGAACCTCTGGCATTGATCACACTTTCTGGCATAGTCCTGAGCCTCCCTCTGCATATTGGGCCACCAATAACCCTAAGTCAGGGCTCTATGGGCTAAGGACCTTCCCCCAGTGTGGCTCTCACAAATCCTTTCATGCAATTCTTCTAGAAGTGCTTCCATCGATTCAGGGTGCACACATAACAAGTATGGTCCTGAGAAGGATCGTTTATACAGTTTTTGATCCTCAGACAACCAGAAACGTGGCGCCTTTCGACGTATCTTATCTGCTTCAGACTTGTCCTTAGGAAGGATGTCGTGCTTAAGAAAAGATATGACCGGGTCAATCCAACTAGGTCCAGGCCTTATCAGATGGATGCGAGCCGCGTTGACAGCGGTAAGAGTTGGCTTTAGCAAATCCTCTACGAGGATAATCCTGGGTAAACCCTAATCCGAAAACGTTGCTAACCTTGCCAAAGAATCTGCATGGGTGTTTCCACTTCTAGAAACGTGAGATAAGACGAAAGAATCAAGTTTAGCTTGTTGACGTTTGACCTAGGCCAGGTATTCTTGCATTCTCGGATCCCTAGCCTCCATGGTTCCCGTGACCTGGCCGACCACTAACTGAGAATTCGAGAACACATGAACTTCCTTTCCACCCATCCTATGCACCATGTTCATGCCTACCAAGACTGCTTCGTACTCGGCCTCATTATTAGTAGCTGAGAACGCCAGTCTCAGAGATTTTTCGAAGACAATTCCCTAGGGGATATTAGGAGAAGCCCAACACCAGACCTGATTGAATGCCCTATCCACATACACTTTCCAAGTCGAAGGCGCTGCGGCTGTGATCACACCAACTGATTTTTCATCCATGTGTGCTTCCTTCAGAGTTTCTTTTAGCAATGGTTCGGCAAACTCTGCCACCAAATCAGCAAGGACCTGGCCCTTCACCGAGGTGCGAGGCATGTATTTAATGTCAAAGGCCCCCAAAATGGTTCCCCACTTTGCCACCCTGCCAGAGTAATCGGCGCTGCGTAACACCGCCTTGAGGGGCAATTGAGTCAGAACCACCACAGTGTGGGACTGGAAATAATGAGGAAGCTTCCGCGTGGCATGAACTATGGCCAAAAGTGCCTTCTCCAAGAGTAGATAGTGCACCTCGACCTCATTCAAGGACTTACTAACGTATTAGATCGGTCTCTGCAGCCCGCTTTCATCTCTTATGAGGACCAGGCTGACTGCGTGGACGGCCACTGCCAGATAAGCAAACAGGACCTCGTCCACCTCGGGGCGAGACAAAATGGGTGGCCGAGAAAGATATTGCTTAAGCTATTGGAAGGCTAACACGCAGTCCTCGGTCCATTGAAACCCTTTCCATTTATTCAACAATTGGAAGAAAGGACAGCACCGATCAGCTGACCGAGAGATAAATCTGCTTAGTGCGGCGATCATTCCGGTCAATTTCTGGATCTCTTTTGGTTTTCGAGTTGGCTGTAGGTCCTGAATAGCCTTGACCTACACTTAATTTACCTCTATACCTCTATGAGTAATCATATAACCCAAGAACTTTCCAGAACCCACGCCAAAAGAGCACTTTGAGGCATTAAGGCGCAACTTGTGCCTCCTAAGCACCTGGAAGGTGTCCGCCAAATCTTTAACGTGCGAAGGTATTGTTTTACTCTTTACCACCATATCATCCACGTATACCTCAATGGTCTTCCCAAGTTGTTGTTCGAACATTCTGGTCATCATTCTTTGATAGGTAGCCCCAGCATTCTTCAATCCAAACGGCATGACCCTATAGTGGTAGTTTCCTGTTGGAGTAATGAAAGCAGTCTTCTCTTGATCCTCCAATGCCAATGGAATTTGATGGTAACCCTGGAAGGCGTCCAAAAAACTCATACGAGGATGTCCGACAGTGGCGTCCACAAGCTGATCAATACGCGGCATTGGGAACGAATCCTTCGGGCAGGCCTTGTTTAAATTCGTGAAGTCCACACACACTCTCCACGTTCCATTCTTCTTTTTTACCACAACCGTATGCGCCAACCATTCGGGGTCGAAAACTTCTTTAATAGCCCTAGCCCTCTTGAGCTTGAGCACCTCCTCTTTGACAACCTCGGAATGTTCCTTGGAAGAACGCTGAGGTGGCTGCCTTCTCAGAACAATGGCGGGGTTGACATTCAAATGATGACAAATGAAGCTCGGGTCTACACCGGGAGCCTCATAAGGGTCCCACGCAAAAACATCAATGTTGTCCTTCAGAAACTCCAACAAATCCATCTTCTTCTGGTGTGGCAAGCGTATGCCAACTTGGAAGAACCTCTCAGGGTCATCTGCTATCAAAAACTTCTCTAAATCCTCACAAAGAGCCTCCTCTCCTGTCACTGCCCCAGGTGCATCCGGAGCTGTTAATTGCTATGAGTCTTTGATGATCAAAGTCGATGACTCGGCTTCTGTCTGATGGAGCACTGTGGCCGATATGCATTGCCTGGCCACCAATTGGCTGCCGAGAATCTCTTCAACATATTCCCCCGAGGGGAATTTAACCTTAACATGCAAGGTAGAGGAGACAGCACCCAAAGCGTGTAGCCATGGCCTGGCAAGGATGGTTGTATATGGGGAATACGCGTCAACCACAATGAAATCCACCTCGACCGTTTCTAAGCCAGATTGAACGAGCAAACGAATCTGTCCTTTCGGTACAACGGCTTTCCTTCAAAGCTTATAAGTGGCGAATCGTAAGGAGTAAGATCTTCTAGCCTCAACCTTAGCCCCTTAAATAAATCAGGGTACATAATATCTGCACCGCTGCCCTGATCAATTATCACCCTCTTTACGTCATAATTCCCTATCCTAAGAGTGACCACAAGAGCATCGTCATGGGGTTGGATGGTACCAACCTTATCCTCCTCTAAAAACCCCAAGACGGGTAAATTCACCTTTAACCTCTTCGGCCTACGGCCTGCCTCTTCGGCCTAAGAATGTGAAACTGCCATCACCCTGGTGGGACCTGAGCCGGTCCTGCCAGGTGCAGCAAAGATAACGTTAATTGTTCCCAATGCCGGCCGAGATGAATTATTCTTCTGATTGTTTGAGCCGGATTGATGGCCCTGCCCGTTAGGTTGATAAAGGTGCTGCTTTAGTTTTCCTTCACCGACAAGCTGCTCCAAGTGGTTCCAAAAGGTCCGACAGTTCTCGGTAGTGTGGCCCACGTCTTGATGGTACTGACAAAAGAGGTTCTAATTCCTCTTCGCGGGGTCTCCCGCCATCTTACTAGGCCACCTGAAGAAAGGCTCTTTACGAACTTTCTCCAGTAATTGGTGTACTGGTTCCTGGAACACAATATTCACAGTCTGAGGGCTGCCGAACCGGACTGCCCGATGTAATCTCTTTTCGGCTTGCTGTTGTGGTATCTGTCCGACCTGAAATACCTTCTTTCCTACGGGATAACCTTCTCCTTACTCTTTCCTTGCTGCTGGTCTTCCTCTACCCTTTTGTATTCGTCAATGTGATCCATGAGGCGACGTACGCTGCGGATGGGCTTTTTGGTCAAGGACTTCCTCAAGTCATGATCAGTAGGAAGGCCTACCTTAAAGGTATTGAGTGCCACCTCATTAAAATCACCATCTATCTCGTTAAACATCTCCCAGTACCGGTCAGAGTATGCTTTCAACGTCTCCCCTTCCCTCATGGTCATGGATAACAGTGAGTCTAATGGTTGAGGCACTCTGCTACATGTGATAAACCGCGATGTAAATGCTCTAGTAAGCTCCCCAAACGAACCTACAGACCCCGATTTAAGGCCGTTGAACCACCTCATAGCAACAGATCCCAAGCTAGAGGGGAAAACTTTACACATCAGGGTCTCATTATGAGAGTGCATCGCCATCCTCTGGTTAAAGTGACTCACGTGCTCCACTAGATCAGTCCGGCCATTGTAGATGGTAAAGGTGGGCTGGGTGAACCTCCTGGGGAGCCTTCCCTTCTCAATCCTTCATGAGAATGGCGATTTGGAGAGTTGGTGCAACGCTTGACTCATAGCATCGTTCCCCAAGCCCCTGGAAGGGAGCTTCTTGTGCCTGCGAGCTGGCGGGTCGTCCTCGTCACAAGAGGACGTTGCGCTGGGGGGCGACCATGACCTTGAGCTGTAACTACTTCCCCAGACCTCCATTGAAGAAAGATTAGATGAGGACGATGAATGTTTGCGTCTGACGCGGCGCAGTTTTCTTTTCAAATGATTAATCTCCTTTTGCATGGCCTTAGCACCATCCTCATGGGTGGTGCTGCTCCTGTCATGAGTATGGCTTGCCCTAGGGTATTCTGTATGAACGCTTCCCTCTCGATCCCTTCAACGCTCAAGATGCTCGAAAAGATCCTTGAGATTTTGCATGGTGTGAGCCTAGGCTTGCCATAGTATCCCAGCTCCTTCCAGACTAGATTTCCCACAGACGGCGCCAATTGTAAGTGCATAATTGCACCTGGACCCAAAGACAATTATGGGCTCCGGCCCAATGAGCCTTAAACAATGAAATTTGTAGAGTGTGGGCTTGAAATCTAATTTAGAGATACTAAGAACTTGACAACAGGCTAAGGTGTTAAGATACTTGTAAATAAAAGATGATAATTGCAAAGGGACCTCCTCGGACGTGAGTCGAGGACCACTTCTGTATTATTTCTCTTTCTCTCTTAAAGGTTACAATTCTTCCTCCTTTTTTTCCTTTCTTTGGTAACTGCCCCCCTTTAAATACTTCTTCCCTTGGTGCTTTATCCACGTGTTGCTCCAATCTCCTCCCCCCTAGATATTTCTTCTCTTAGTACTTTGAATAGTAACCAGAAGTTTCAGTTCTACTGTTCAGGGGTCACTTTCCCATTAATGCGGCCAGGGAGGTAGGTGCAGAGTCTTTAATGTGGAGGTGACAGCCTTTGCCTATGATATTTTTCTAACACCGGTGTATCTAAGAGGTTCAGGGGTTCCCCCTTTTAACCAACAGTCTTTCCGGAATTCTGCCTTGACCTTCATAGTGAATCTCCGAGTTCTCTTGGGTCTATCCGAGGAGGAACTCACCCTCAGATGTGTCCTCGGCCCCTCGGCGTACGGGCCGGTATGCAGTACTAACAGGTTCTTAATTTAAGAACAGGTCGACCCTCCTTGCCAGAGCCCAAAGGCCCAAATGCCTGCTTGGGTCCTTTTACTCCCCACACATGACATGAGTTTTTTATATCCATATAACTTTAGAAGCTTTTTGATTGGATAAGTTTAGCTACAAAATTAGTTGTAGTCATAAGGTATAACCTTATTCAATATTTTTTTTTTTATTGAATGTGAATTTTGAAAAATCCACTATCAGATTATATCTTCTTCTTATATCCTTCATGTTTGCAAAATTTCTAGAAAACTAAAGATCAACAGCTTTGTCATTAATAAATTATTTAAATTGCAAGTTTTTATAATTTAAAATAATGCATAATATATAAGCTTTAGATTATATAATATATAATAACACAAAATTAGGCATGTATACTTACAACGTAAAGAATATGTAATTCAATAGATAGATTTTCAAAATATGTAGAAATATTTATTTTCTTGAATAAGGTTGTAGTTTTAGGTTATAATCAGTTTTGTAGCTAAATTTTGTTTGGATTTGAATTTACTTGTTTGGTGATACATGTTAAATACGTTGAATTTAAAGTCCAACCAAATATGATAGTTTTATATTTTACCTTTCACTTCTATTTTGAAATAAACATCTAGATATCAACATCAATTAACACCACCTCACTTACATTAAAGTTTCTAACTTGGTTTTTTTTTTTTTTTTTTTGAATCAGTTTGTTACATGTTTGATGCAACTAAAAGGTGGTCGAATACTATATATGGATACTCGCAATGGCAATGGGAAGAAAATTTATCAGTTATTTCTCACTAGTAGTCACTCGCTTTCAAAAAAAAAAAAATGTTACATATGTATAAAGAATAAGAGATGTTATATATGTATGAAGAATAAGAGAGGCATTGGAAGCTGAATTAAATACTTTGTAATAAATTTTGAGTAATAAGAACATCATACATCCTTGTTTTAACCAACATTCTTTGGTTTACACGATTGGTTGGGAAAAAAAAAACATTGAGCACAAAAATATATGAAAAGGATGCATAATTTGTTGTTTTAAATTATGTGATAAACTTGTCGACATCGTATTTTGCTCCATAATTTTTTAAAAAATAAATAGTTATTTAATGATGCCCAGATATTCGAAAAGTATTGTTGTATCCTAAACTGTAATTGAAGCATTGGAAACCAAATTGATGATTCTTGTTTACCTCAATTGAACATATGCTAAAAGAGTTTCATAAATTTGTAAAAGAATGTTGAGTCAAGTCTGATTTGACCAAGGTTGAACAAATTTGTCCACATTTGAACAAATTTTCAATCATCCAGTTAGAGTAAATGAGTTGCCATTTTAAAAAGCATGGAAATTTCTCTCAATTTAACTTATGCTACAAAATCAACTTTGAACTGGGGGAGATTTCGAAGTCAGAGCTGAAATTTCTTATCAAGTAATCTTTGGGGTTCATAAATTTCTCCACCATGATCCAAATGAACTAAAATTGGTTGTATTTGAATGTTAATTTAGAGTTTTTCAACTGTTTGAAATTCGCCAAAGTGGAGGTTAGTAATTAGTAAGGCCTACACAAGGATGAGAGGGTAAAACATGGAGTAAACGAATTGTATACAACAAAAGTTGTGTCAAGATCATATCTTATCCACTCTCTATTTGTGTGAAAATATCCCAAATAAAACCCAAAAATTTTCAAAAAATTTACTTTTTACATTGGGGTGAAGGGAATAAAAAAATTACCTGCACCAAATCTCTTTTTAAGCTTTATAGTTATAGGGCTACATAGAACTGCATATATCAACAATTAAGTTAAAAAATTGCAGGTAAAAGTTGTGTCGCTAGACTTATTGATATCATTTAACAATAATCAAATTATTAGAACGATTCTTTATGTTTTATTGTCATAATCAATATATGAACAACTTCAATGTCCCCAAGTGCTCCACTTTTCACAAGATTGCCGTAGTTATCATAGTGAGCATTGGGCTAGGGACCTCTTCCACCTGCCAAGCTTCTCTCTTCCCTGTAAAAGCTAATAAAGCCAATTGTTAGAGCACTTTCAAGGGTATTATGATATCAAAACGAAAAATTCATTAGACTTCTCCTCAGACGGAAAGTTTCTAATTAATTTTCCTCATTCTTTCTAAGAACATTCCTCTTACTCAGAAATCATGAGTGGGTGCAAGTGAGTGTGTGTAATAGACATTGCCCTTCTTTCTAAAATAAATAAAAAAGTAATAATAAAGAGAACAAATTATGAGACTGGAAAAGCAAACTCTAAGCCTACAAAAAGGCATTCAATCAACTTGTACATCAGACCACTACAGGGAACACTTTTTTTTTTTTTTGAGAGAGGATTACAGGGAAAACTTAAGTGATGTTTATCAGAGGAAAACATTTTCGTTGTTTTCAAGTGTTTGGTGCAGTATAAAATATCCTGGTCAAACTGAAAATATTTTTAAATGCCCACTCCATTTCCAAACTCATTTATCTCGTCCCTCAAAGTATAAGATTGCCAACTTGGTAACTTAGAGTGGAATATCTGTCCGCAAAATTAACTTTTAGTGGCGAGTTGCAAAATACCAAGACAAGTATCTTATTCAGTGAAATTGGACCCATTTTTGAACTTTAATGCCTCAAATAAAACATCAATAAAAGTATTTAGCAAGGTGTAAGACATTAAAGAGATGCTGTTTAATAACAAGTTGTCAAAAACAGTGATGGAAAAACTTCAATAAACAAAATTTCAACAAATCAAAACAATAAAAGAAAGAATGATACACATGATAAGTGATACAAGTACATATGCATAGGAAATTATACAAATAAATTACTTAACTCATCGAAACTCTTGTGCGCGCGCGCGCGTGTGTGTGTAAGCTAGCAGGCTGTCCCAATGGCTGTTATTACACCTTTGTTGACTTTTCAAAGTGTACCATGTATCTTAGAGAACTTATTATCATGTGATTAGCATGCTTGATTTTGCAAGCTCTACATTGCAGGTTTTACTCTACTTGGAGAAAATGTTTTGACATACCTTACGTGGTCCAATAGCCAGTTCATTATCCACAATGGATACTGCCCTAAAGCCCATGGGAAGTAATACTTCTTCATAACTGCAAGGATTTTAATTGGTAAGTTTAAAAAAAAAAGTTGTAAGTGTAGACAAACATCCATGCAAAAGTTTCTTTAGTAATGTCGATACTAGATTCAAACTACCAAGCCTCCCAACCCCCAAGGGAGGGGCAGGAAAAAAAGAAAAAAAAGAAGGTAAATAAATGTGTACTCTGAAATTGATACTTTGAATGGGGGTCCACCAACATGATCACTGATCTGCCATCACAAAAATTTTAGTTTCAATAGAGCCATAAGGAAACCATTTTCACAAACATTTATAAATTTTGAAATTTCACTAATTAATCTGAACTTCACTTTAAAAATTGGAAGGTCTCTAAAATTCTAGGGACATGGCTATTGAAACAAAAAGCAGGTAAGATTGTGGAAAAAGAAAAGAAAAGAAGGTAAGATTGTGGAATGTCTTATCAAATATCATATGATAGTGTTTTTCACATGCAAACAAGAATAAACAAAGAGAAAATAAGTGGGAAAAATTAATGAGGAATTAAGATTATTACTGGAAACATTAGTGCTATGAGTTCTCCACCAGGTTTCAATATATCACGAATTCTCTGTGCCCAAGCCAACCTCATGTCTGGTTCAATGGCACAAAAGAACCTGTAAATTCTCCATTAAAATATGATCACAAAGAGATTCTTCTCATGGACAACTAAACCACTGTTCATGCCAACTCACGTATAATCGAAAATGAGATCAAACAATTCACTTGGACTCCAAGTGAAAAAGTCCGCCTTTAAGAAGTTAAAATAACTTGCATTCGGTAATGAGGAAGACAACTGCATTAACATTAGAATAGACTATTAAAATGAGAAGTAAAGAAAGAGATGAAAACCTGTACTTGGTCACCTCTTTAAATGGTAAAACAATTTAGATTCCATGACTTATCACAAATTAAAGTCACAAAAATACCAGCTTCTTATGAAATAGTAACTGAATCTATCAGGTTCAACTCTCTATTGTTCTAGGTAATCCCAACGCAAGACATTTGCAAATGATCACCATTGTAATTGGCCTTTACAGTGCTCTAAATTTCTCTATAACATAAATTTCCTAAGCTTCAATTTTAATCTGAAAATGAATAATGGCATGTTTTCAGAAATTAGAACAACCCTGTTATTAGTCCCAATCCAATCTAACAGAGATCACAAGTGTGATATATCTAATCCCTGTCCTTAATACAACTGAGAGAAGCTGGGTCCAGCTATAGTTCCTAATCCAATTCAGAAATGCTAAATAACAAAAAGTTCAGAGAGGCATTCCAAAAAGTTGATAAATTAGACAGTGATGGCCAAATAAACATGGGTAATTCAGTTTTAATATTTTAATTATATCATCATAGCCACATATATGGTTGTTTCTCCAAAGGAAACAGAAAATGAAATGTAAAAGTAAAAACTTTCGGGTGTCCTTTCTTTCTAAGAGATTGCAAGCCTTAGTGAAGTCAGAATTTTCTGACCAACTGCTCTTACCTCAACTGCTTTCTTAATGGCAATGTCTGATATATCCAATCCGACAACATAGCGTTCAGGGCATGCAATTGCTGCTACATCATAACCCTGCCATATTTGAGCAATTTGTTGTTGGCCACAATAGCAAGCCAAAATGCTAGCAAACAGATAAAGATATAGGAACAGCACATAAATAATGTTACATGCAGACAGGGTAAAGGGGGAGGAAAGATATACACTACACCTTGACCCCTTTTTAGTAATTCTTGATCAAGTAGAAGTTAAAATTCCATGTGTGAGAAAGGAGGAGTGAGGAAAGATACCAAGTGATTGATTTCTGATACAATCGAATAATTGAATCTGGAATTCATTAAACAACTGAATTTTGCTTCAACTTCATACTCAATTGCAGAGAGATTTAATCGTTATTGTTTAATCTTTTATACTTTTTTTGGGTCCCCCTCACTGGGATGGGATAGATATCGTGTCAAATATCGTCTACCATATTTTAAGATGTCATTAATGATCATTGAATTAATCTTAAAACAAGAAATTACTTTAAAGTGTCATTATTTTTCTCCACAAATTATAATTTCATCAAACATTGACCCAATTAATCATTGATGATGGATCCTCAAGGGACTAATCTTCCTGATAGAAAATATTGAGATAGAAAGCCAAGAAAAAGGAAACAGATACAAAATATTGACATGCAGAGGACTCAAAACTTGCATAAATATATAAGAAATTGAATTAATATGTCAGAAAGTAATATCTTGTGAGTAAGAATGAACCATAGAACTTACACTGCCACAACCAGGGACTAAAGCCCTACCCTTGGGAAGAGCTCCTGTCTGATGAAGATGCAAAAGAATTGGTGTCGGTTGTCCTAAATCCCATGGGGTCACACCTTGCTCCCAACTCTTTTCCCAACCATCTGAGATGAGTTAACATACAACAAAATGAGTACTGAACAATCAAACAAATCACATTCCATCCATAGTACAATCTGGATGTGTGCAATTTTCACATTTCTGCCATATTATGAGGCATAATAACATTGACACAAACATAAACTTATAACTGAACCAAGTCATTTTCATGTTCTTAGGACCCATTACAATAGAAATACAAAGTTAATACAAGAAAGAACCAAAACCCAACAGAAAAAATCACATCTTTTAAACAATATCGGCATACCCATTTGACAAAACCATCTTAAAAACCCAAAACAAAGAAAAAGAAAAAGAAAAAAGTTGTTTTTGGTTGGTACCAGTAGAATCCTTGTGTACGAGTCGTTGAAGCTTATCAACACGGGGGTTGTTTAATCTTGTGGTGCTCTCCACAGCCACACTCTTTTGATTTTCATCTCTTTTCTCCATCCTCAGTTTCGAACCATGAATCCTAGCGTTTGTGGACGAAACGGCCCGTATGATTACTGGCAAGTTTCGAAACGGGCTGAGAGGCGTGGCGTATGTGTGACCCAGTAAACGTGAGAGTGAGAGGAATTGCATTGCATAACGGCTGTACCTTTACCGGTAGCTTTGTTTGTAGCCAAAGCCCACAAGTGAGGAACTGCTCTTTCTCCTCTTGCCTATCTATCAATTTGCCATGCCGAGTCCATAGTGCATAATCCATACCCAAGTGAAATACACACCCAAGCCCACTTGATGTTCTATATTTTTTTTTTCTAGACTATATTTGGCTATAAACCATTTTTGAAGTCTGTTTAAGATTCCTTATTTTGTTAAAACTGAAATTTTTTTATTGAAAGTACTATAGATAAAGATAAAAGTTAGCTAAAATAGTACAGGTGAGACCTATGAATAGTACCAAAAATTGCAGTGGAATTTATAAATAATAGCAAAATAAGTTGAATAGTAAAATAAGTTGGACACTTGGAGTCATATTCTTTTACAACTCTCTATGTGATGATATATAAGACTATTCATATGTATTATCTAAACAAATCATATAACTCATTAAAAAAGCCATGACATTTGTAAAGGCTTTTGGGGCGAAAATTAGTCATTGTTCAACAATTTGATGCTTTAGGAACCAAGGTAATGAAAGTCTTGGTTTTCTAAAACTCCATCAAGCTAGATGTTATTTTAAAGAGATGTGTCATGTGTACAATATTTTCATAATACTTTAACAATTATAGATGGTAAGTTGTTATTGGTTCTAATTTAAACTTACCATTAAATTTTTTTTTTTTCCTATCAATAACAACTCACAACAATTTGTTACTTATGATTTGTTGTGAAAATATTGTGAACATGACATTTCTCTATTTTAAAATTAAGTACTACAAAGTTTAAAATCTTTGGTGGATTTAGCCAAATCCAAGTCCTTGACTCATTTATCCAAAGAAGGTATTTAGATTTTAATTACACAAATTCAAATTTATATGCTCAAATACTGCTCTCTTGAAAAAAAAAAAAAAAAATCCAAATGCACTAGAGAATTTTTATCTACAACGGTCAATTGTGTCACTGATAAATGTCAAACAATGTTGCAAATGTTTGAATTGTGTATCCACCAAAGCTAAGGTTAAAATCGGTGTTACAACTATTCATCAAAAAAAAAAAATCGGTGTTACAACTTTATCAAAAAGAAAAAAAAAACCATTTAAATCATTTCCTTTTACATATTTTCCTTAAAAAACACAACTAAATTAAATAAAAATATATATTAAATTTAATAAATTCATAATTAGTTGAATTTTTATAACATCTTATAAAATTATATTAAAATAATATAGGTACACAACTAAATTGAAATATAATAAAAGAAATAATTTAACAAATATCAATATAACCATTATTTTAGTCACAAATTTTTTATTCAATTCGCAATATACCCCTACATGAGTTTATTTACAATAATTTCATTTCTTTTTTATGTCATATTCTTACGAAATATTTTTTTTTTATATTTAATCTTGAGTCGAATAAAACACATGTATTTCATGCTCGTGCATATTTCATCTTGTACATTACTAACTATGCTGGAAACATTAATCTTAGGCCCTTTTTATACAACTTTGTTTCAAAAATCTTAATAGAAGGATGAGAGAAATTATTAGGTCTGATAGGAGGATGGAGAAAGTAATCATTCAAACCAATGAAATGATGTCACTCATACAAATGTATGAGTTAGCTTCCTAATCAACACAAATTTTATAAAAATTAAAAATTAAAATTCACCAGATAATATCATATTTGCATAAATAACAGTGTTTTATTAATTAGGAGGATTAGGGAGAACCACCTTACCAATCCTCTAATAGACCTAGAAATTTCTCGATAAGTGGAAGTAAAAATAAGTGATCCATCAATCCCTAGTGTTCCTCGTCAGAATCTAGGTTTTTCAATAACCAACTCATCATAAGGATTTAAAGTTAATGGGTTGACTAATTTTCTAAATTATAAGGATCTAGAAGAACTACAATTAAATGCTGACTGTATCTTTGGTAAAAGACAAGATTTTGTGTCAGGTTTTTGTACTAGTTCAGCAAATTGTCTAGGCTCTCCATGAGTTATTGGTTTTGCAGAATACACTTACAATTAATTCCTTAATTTCTCTCATGTCCCATCAGAGAAGCTTCGGCTGAGCCCAGAGATAGTATGAAATGACCACTTTACCCTCTAATAATGCACATCTCCTCACCATTCCATTGATAGACTTCTTCCATTCTTATATTTTGGGTCTCTTTAAGATCCGGTTATTTTGTTGAAATTAAAAATTTTTTGCTAAAAGTACTGTACATAAATGCAAAAGTTAGCTGAAATAGTATAGTAGGATTTATAAATAATACCAAAAAATACAATGAGACCCATAAATAGTATAAAAAATAAGCTGAATAGTAAAATAAGTTGGCAAAATTAATTTTTGCCAAACTAACACTATATGGGCTTAGATCGAATGGTGAGAACTGAGGAAGAAAAAAAGAAAAAAGAAACAAAGGTTTGTGTTTGTCCAAAATTATTTGTTGATTGAAGGTGACCTGAGCTTATATTTATATGTGGGTGGAAAAGGTTTGGAACCTTAGGCTTAAACTATAGCTAAGAATATGAGATGCATCTTGTCACGTGCAATGCATATGACTCACTTGAGTCTTATGTATTGTATAGAAAAAATATTAATGTCATCTTCCTATTAGTTGTTAAAATCTAAGACTCTAAACATATTTGGATCCAAACTTTATCCTATTTTGGCCACCATTGTTGTTTTAGCCTCTGTAGATCTATGTGTATGCCCATTTGGTCGCAGGTCTGAATTACTATTGTAGAATGAGCTGGAGGGCTTGGATCCTTTCAAAACCCTTTACCAAGATGCATGTATTATGATAACACGAGTCCTTGTTCAGTTGCCTACATCATGGCAACCATAAGTTCTAATGATCCTTTTATCTTTCAAATGCAAACAAAATTGTAACTTAAAATTCAAATGGAGGCTTGGAGGAGTGACATTGAAGTGAAGGCAGTGAGGCATATTAAAAAAAAAATTTCCTCTATTGGATTTGGTTGAAAAATATTATCTCTATTGCATATGGTTAATAATAGCCAATTTATTCAACCCGGAATTATTTCTTTTTTCTCTCTTTGTGCAAATTTTAATGGATATTTAAAAAGAATTAGCTAAGCACAATAACAAATATAAATAAAAAAAATTAAACAACAATCCATAATCAAGACACAAAATTAAAATGAAGACCATATCCCACAACTCCATGGCAACCGGGCAATGAAGGCCGATTGTGAGTTATAACATTAAATAAAACTTAACATTTATTTTAGGAAATATCTTACTTATACAATTATCTCTCCTTAAAAATTGTTATTTTTAAATTTAAGAGAAATATGTGTTATTTTTTATGATTTTTTATTTTTATAATTATTAGATGTATATGGAAAGTTTGCTTATTTGGAAATTTATTAAATTTTGAAATTATTGCACTTACTAGGGAATAGCTAATATAAAATTTTAAAGAGGAATAGTTATTTCTCATTTTGCAGAATAACTATTTATAAGGAATGATTATTCCTTGTAATAAAAACATAACCAAATTAAAGAATAACTAAATCATAGGAATAACTATTACATTACATTGCCTATTACAGTCTACCAAACATGCCCTAAGTTATGTCCATGGCATTTTGAATGAAAAATCCAGCAACTTGCTTTAAAAAACCCTGGAAGCAACATAAACAGCTAATGATTCTTGCCACTATAGGCTTTAGGTCAAATTAAACCTTGCAAAATCAGGCATCATATTTATAATATACTCAGCCTATCTGTCTCATATTTAAAATATACACAAATCCAAAGAACCAAGCCAGCAGCCTCTACCTCTATCCAAATTCCCACCTTCAAAAACAGTTTTGTAATTCCCTGTAACTTAGGCATCTTATTAAGTTTGAGGGAAAGATATGGATTATGATTATAAGAATTATTATTAAGTGGTTTTACAATTAGCATTGGCCAGACATGATGTATCACAATGATGTTAAAAGCACCAAGTGCACTTTAGCACTAAGACCTCTTTAGAACCTAAGCACAAAGCATACAGCAGAAGAGCACATCTAATTGAAGTAAAGTGCACATTATTTAATATAAAGTAGAATGAAGTCTCATAAAAGATTATTAAATCAAAAAAATTTTAAATAATTAAAATAGTAACATATATAGCTTATTTGCTCAAACAGTTGGAGAATTTCAGAATTGTGCAACTGCACAAAGCTTGTAGGCTTTAAATAATATATAGGCTATTTCAAATTCTTAAAAAGTTCTGCACAGCAAATTTGGAAAGAATTATTAACGCAGAGTATGATAATCAAATAATTATATTAATTTTAAACAAGACACTGATACAATTCTCATGAACTTTGCAAAATAAAATAGGCAGTCCTTAGGCAGGGTAGCAATGATCAAACGAAGTATATATTTTAATGAAAATACACCCAGCAAAGATCAATGAACACTAAAACAGGCAAAGTAGCGACTTTTATTTCTCAAGCATAGTATTTTCGGTGTGTGAGTGTGTTGACTAATTTTTGACAGCAATCTGGCCTTTTTTTCTTTTGCTTAATTTTGTTGCCCATGTTTATGTGTTTATAGAATTTTTTTTTTTTTTTTTAATTGGATTGAGTCTCTTTTATATTTAATGTAATCCAAGTGCAACCAAAATGTAGTTTTTTGATTGATTGGAACAAAGCGTTGTCCCAGGAACTAGTAAAAGTTATAGTAGCATGATGAAGATAATGAAAGAATCTCAGCCTGATAACCTTGTCAAAAAACATGCTTTCCATTTCTTTGGACATATAATTGGAGCCAAAGTATAACCCTGCTTAAGCCAACATGGGCAGCGGTTAGCAAAAGCATAATGAATTTCCTTGAGCAATAAGTCAGTAACCACCACTCCCTAGTCCAAAATACACTAGACAGGGTGTAGTAGTCACCTTAAGTGGTTGCTAAATGAACCCACAAGACTAAAATTCTCTGGCTAAATATATCAGAACTTTTATCCATCAACTTCTAGTCTTAGGGAAAATAATAAAGGCTTCATTGTATGGATGAAAAGTGACCACATAATCCTATGGTTGATTTCAGAAAAATAAGGATCATAATATTTAAAGTTTTAGTACCCTTCAACAATCAATTTTAAAGTTGCAGTAACCTGAAATAATGTTAATTTACTACTTATCAAAAAAAGAAATAATGTTAATTTATTTATCCATAAGCATCAACACAAACCCTTTTTTTTTATCTATAGAAGTAAAATTTATTAAAAAAGCAAAAAGGATGTCATCCATGTACACATGAAGTGTACAACAGATAAACCAAAATTAAAGGCTAAACGAAGCCTCAACACTAAGCAAAATGGAGCGGACACCAAATTAGACTCATTAATGCTAATTGATTTTGTTGGACCTGATTAATCACGATTAATGCTGATTGACACAGATTGATGTTATTAGCGAGATTTGATTTTTACTTGAATTTTATCTAAATTTATGATGTAATCTCATTTGTACTTGAATTTCTTTCCATATTTGATGCAATTTTGGAGACTCTTTAAAGGGCCTAGAGTTCCTTATTGTGAGCAATTGATCATGAATTCATAAAATTGGGTTGGGAGATTTCTTCCCGTGCTTGGTTCAGATTCCAATCAAGCCCAGGTGCTGATTCTTGGGTTCATATCATGCTTAGTGCTGATTTCAAACCCCTCCCAGATTAGATAGATGATATGGATTTGATGAAACCAGCAGAGAGTTCAAGGAAAAACATGACTAAAAACTATTCAAAATTTGGCTTATTTTTTATGTGGGGCCTTCTTGGCACCTTTCATGAAACTCACTGTGCAAGTTGTCTGTGTTGAAGGCTTCCTTATCTCTTGTTGAATGTAATCATCAGCAAGTTCAAAAAACTGCAATGATGTATGGAGCTTGTAAGGAAAAACTCGAAACGCACATACGTCCTCCCATCTATGCTTCAACCTAGTAAAATGAATAACAACAAAAACAATCAGAGTAATTACTTCATACAGTCACTCAACCTGCATAAAGTACGTTCTGTAATTCAATAAATATTTTATCACTTATCAAGAAAAAAATGACGAAGGAATCAGAATCTATAAATATGCTCTATTGTACTCCACAGCTGTTACAGTTCAATTTATGAGAAACAGGATAATATAGTTCATTGAAGGCAAGGTTGCCAAGTTCTTTTTGCAATTTTCTTATTTTTATTCTTCTTCATCTCCTTTCATATCTGCATTTGTTCTCCGTTTCAATGGTTTAAGCATATGGATACCTAGTTTTACTTCTAACCACCCATTGTTTGCTAAACAACCCTAAAATTAAGATTACCGAGAACCTTACATAATCCTAAATTTACATCAAGCATGTATAAACAAAGTCCTAGATATCTATAATTAAGCATACAAAACCAACAAAATTAAAAAAGCATAATCCACTAACTCTTCATAAATACTTCTCATTAATTCTTGCAATAGTCATGAAAGTAAACTCCTTTGTCCCTAATAAGATGGATTTCTTAGTCTGCTACTGCCTCTTAGTCAAATAATTTTCTTCGATAAGTAATAAATTTTATTAAAAGAAGACTACATGTACATAATAACACACACAAAGAAGCCTAGAAAATTACAATGATTCTCTTACTCAAATAATTTGATACTCTATTACCTTCACCGTAGATATGCAAAATATTAAACTCCAAGTTATTATCACAAAATATTCTTTTACAATCCTGAATGATAATTACGATTTTACAAAGCTCCCTTGGTGTACCTAAAATGCTTTCAATAACAATTTTTGCACCACCTTCAATAAAGAAGCTTCTTATTTAGCCCTCCAACTAGCTAAGATTTATATATTTCTTAAATCCATATCCTCTAAAAGCAGAACCAGGAGATCTCTAACCCAATTGATTTTTGCACATATTGGACGACTATAAGAATCTACTAAAATTTTGATGCATAGATGCTAAATCACTCTCTTTAACCATCAAAATTTAGGTTTAGCCAACCCACTATAAAAGAATGCCCTTAATATAATAACGTTCTTTTTTGCTCTCATTAAAATTAGCACATGTTTTTAGACATTTCCTCAAGGCTTTGTTTGAGTGGATAAATGCTTTGGCATTGTTTTTATTTAGTTCTTTGTACTTTCACTGCTTGATGTTGATGTACCTGTTGTATAGATCCTGTGTACATGGGTTAAGCCTATTTTCTTTAAATTAATGAAATATTTTCTTGTAAAAAAAAAAATAATAATAAAAGTTATACCATATGGACTAGAGTTGTTCCTATTAAAAGTTAAAACAACAAAATAAGTCATATTTGCAACTGTTTAGTGTCATTCAGATGTTATCTTTTAGACAAGAATTTCTTTACCAACTTCAACCAGTTAATAACACTATAAACTTGATGCACCTATTAACAATTAGGTCACCAAAATGCTCAACTATTGGACACCTAAGGAAAACAGGATCTTGGTTTTCAATATTTCCCCAAGTATGTATAATACATATTGTCTGTGTTCTTCCTCTTTATTTTAACAAAAGTTTGGTAGAGAGTTTGGCTTTACAAGCAGTTTCTTTTCAGAGTTGTTGATGATTGACAGCATACTATAAAGTATCACACTGTGCAGGCCAATACACTATGAGAATGCTGCTTAAAAAAAGGATCAATTATCATATATCTTAATCATAGAATTTTACACGAGCAATTATTAAATCCCCTCTCTCTCTCTCTCTTGCATCCACACAAAGGTAATCTGCAACATGGTAGATTTGGGGTATGGATATCAGGACAGTACACTTTTGTGCTCAATACACAAAGCAGTGGGGATTGGCTTGGTTTGCTACTTGGGGTCACATGCTGTTGTGGTAAGCATTGGGGTGCTAATTTGGATTGCTTTAGGAATAACATATAATATAAAATTAAATTAAAAATCAGATTAGGTTTTGAAAAGAACTTACCCTTTGTCTGTAATAGCATCACAATAACTCCGTAATGGTTGTGGTACTCGAAAATCAATTCTTTGATATCTGCATAAAAAAAATACTAGGAAGATAAGCATCAAAGTAGTAAAGGTTCAAAATCATTCTAATTCTAGTAAGGGTTTTGTTTAAAAACATGTATAGGTATATGTGTGTACATATGCATGATATTTATATTACTAGAATGAGAACAAGTGAAGGCATCACAAGTGAGTTTCTTATTATAATAAGTTTACATCAAGAATTAGCACTAAGTCTATATCTCTTCACTGGATATGAATGAACTTACTGGATTGATTTAAGATGAAGTCTTGTGGTACCAAAAAAAAAAAAAATTATGTATACCTTTTTATAGATGATTTGATTTCAGTAGACAAAACTAGATGGGGAGTTAATGCCAACTTAGAAATTTAGAGGAATGCTTTAGAATCTAAAGACTTTAGTTAAATAAGCACATGGAGTGTGTAATTTTAGAAAAAGTAGAAACAAAAATGAACTGGTTGACGGGTTGTAATATTTGATCATAAAAATGCTTAAAGGTAGTTATTTTGATATCTAGATTAATAATTCATAAGGACGGAGAAATTGGCAAACATGTAGATTATAGAAAAAGAGCATGGTGAATGAAGTAGAGAAGTAGGAGCATTGTGTGATCATAGAATACCTATTAAGTTAAAGGCAAAATTTTAAAGGACTAATATAAGACCAGCTATGCTCTACGGTATTGAATACTAAACTATTTAGAAACAATATATTCATAAAATAAATGTAGCTAAAATGAGAATATTAAAATTAATACGTGGAAGTATAAGGAAAGATAAAGACACAAGATGAAGAATTTCATTTAAAGATACAATTGGCTCTTACTGATGTAAAGATGAGAAAAAGTCACTTGACATGATTTGTCCATGCGCAAAGGAAAGTAATTAACGCACCAATGAGAAAGAGAGATTTGATTAAAGTCAAGGGAACAAAAAGAGGTATACTAAAACCTAAAATATGACAAGATGTGACAAATGCATTAAGTATTGATTAGAAATAGAAGTTCAGACATTATTCAAGAACTCTCACAAGCATGAACCAGGATCTTTGTGAGGATTGTAGCCTTTTCTGATCCAAAACCTGAGAAATGGTCCACTTGAAAAGTAGTATGCAATCCTAGACAGATGCTTGCAAGATCAGACAAGTGCAAAGGCCACTGGCAAATATCAGATTTATCCAAGTTCCACAAAACATTCAAATAAAAAATAATTTAACTACAAATGGGCAAGTTTTTAGGCGGAAACACACCTTCTAAACATCTCAATTGTAAAACTTAAGCCTTTATCAAGCAAACGTTCATTTAGTGATTCCTTGGGCCATATAGGGCGCTCGTCAAAGAGATTAGTAAGAAACATCTGCCACTCCGATTGATTTGAACCTTGGGTTACATATTCCTCCCAATTCACTTTCTTAGGCATCTGTATGAATGTTAAGTGCAACATGGACAAAACAAATAACATTGTGCAATGCTCATTTTGAAATTTCTCATGTTTTATTCAGTAACAATTATACCTTTTACTGGCACTTCTCTTAACTGACAACAATACTAACAGAAAGAACTCACAGTGTTGTAGATTATTAGATAAAATGGTAATTAAATTTACTAAAACTGACTGCTAAGAGAATCACACGAGCCTTTAGTTTAAAAGTCAGCAACCTTGTTGGAATTTTAAAATCATTGAAAGAAATGCATATCAGTCAACAGTGGCCTCACAAACATCTAGGTAGGATTGCCTCCAATATATAAACCATCTCAAACGCATCCACAACTGAAAAAAAAAAAAAAAAAAAAAAGGAGTGCATTTGACCACACATGAATAACATGATCACATTGCACAAAAAAACACTACATTCTTTGAAAGGGCCCAAAATAGTTGTAGAACAGTGATGTGCATGGCCTCTAAGCTTACAAAATTGTACTGTAGAAACTTTTTTATTTTATTTTAATAAGTTAAAAAAAAGATGAACTTGCTTAAGACAAAAGAGTGCACAAGTTTCTTATCATCCAACTTATGCAGGCAGCGTAAAAAAATAGTCCAACATAAAAAAGAGTAATCATATATCTAAAGTTCCCACAAAATAAGTAGTTAGTTACATCTTACGTCAAAATGGATGTATCTGCCACATGGAACTTTAGGTTGGTCAAAATATCTTCTCACTTAATGTTCACTTATGCTTTACAAAATATTTTCTGAGCTATGAGCTATCAACAACTTAGATGACATCAAAAAAGTTTAATTTACAGGGTAAAGGATAATAATAAAGATTTTCTAGTGAGATTGAGACTAAGTCACAATTGACAGAGTGAGCTTCCAAGAAACATAGATTAGTTAGGTAAGGTTCTACCCAATAACAGCTGAGTCTAATAAGATGTTTCTATAAAGGTAAGCCCACTCCATCCATCCATCAGTCCACCCTTATCTAAAATAAAAAAACAAAAAATAAAAAGCGCACAAAAAATTATAGATCAAGAAGCACTTTAATTTGTATGCTCTGTTATAATATTAGGCGTAGGTCTGCTTGGGCTCAATTTCCTATTGTAACATACTTGCACTTGTATTTACTAATACCTTCGACTACCCTAGCTAACCCCAGCTAAATTAAGGGACTAAATAAATGCAGTTATTGACATAGAAAATATGCATTTGTCTCTTCTCTCAGTTTTATAGCACGTTCAAAGCGGTATAGATAATGAAACATATAGACTTCACCAAAATGTGGCTCCTCCACTTCTGCCCAATTTCTCTTTTTCCTTCGTGCAGCATCTGCATGAACGGCCACAACATGCTGGTAGTCTACCATTCCTTCACACAAGCACGCACACACGACAATGTTAGAATACCACAAAAACAGATGTAATACAAAGTACTGAAAAGAAAAATGTGAACTTTTAGGGACATAAATGAAAACAAGTCAAAGTTAGAGGGCATGATTAGTAATTTAACCTACATTTCAAGCCCAAATTGTTAAATAATCCAGCTTTCAGCAATTCAACAAAGCAGTAAATAACCCAAGCGCTTACTAACAAAAACAGATGCCATTCAAAGGTATGAAATGAAACAAAAAACGAAACTTTGGGGATGAAAATGAAAACAAGTCAAAATTATAGGGCATGATTAGTAATTTAGCCTAAATTTCAAGTCCAAATTGGTAAACAATCCAACTTTCAGCAATTCAATAAATCATCCAGACGGTCATACAAAGTACGGAAATGAAAAAAAGTGAAAACTTTAGGGACGTAAATGCAAACAAGTCAAAATTAGAGGGCATGATTAGTAAATTTAAAGTCCGAATTGAAAATTGACAAAGGAGGTAAGAGCAAAACCTTCGAAGTGATAAGCCTGAGGGACTCGAGCGACAATGTCGGCGGCGAGTTCGGCATCGGAATTTTGTTCGATCGATTGAGTTTTGGAGATTTTGAGAAGGAAATTGTTGTTACAGGGACGGAGCTCGCTGAATGCCGGGTGCGAATACGGGTCGTCGGGTCGGAAACGGAGCTCCAGTTTGTTGGAAGGCGAAGAGCGTGCCTTGAGGAGGGCTTGGGCGCCGCCGAGAGAGTCGACGGCGCGGGAGGTGGAGGAAGGGTAGCCTGGATAGTGTACTGCGAATGCTTCGTTGCTTGGTAATTCGCCTGATACGGTACCGTTTTCTATCACTCCCATTATTTTTTTCCCATGCAACGTTTGGGCAAGAGTGAGGAGGGAGGCAGGGAGAGAGAGAGACTGTGAGATGTTTGAATTGATGGGCCTGTTTTTTCCTAAATAATACTAGCTTTTTCCAAATTATATTTAGGGTAACAGTATGATATTTTCGTCTATAATTTTTCAATTGTGTATATGGTCGGGTTAAGTTAAGGGGACTTTTTGACTCAATCATGGTTAATTAAAAAAAATTTTACCTAATCTAACTCATTATATAAGTTTAACCCAATCCAATCCATATGGGTTAGATTGAACTCATGGGTTGGACAATTTTTTTTATTACTACTATTATTATTAAATTGAGCATAAAAAATATAAATATAAATATATTAAAAAAATCTAAAAATTAATATCAATGTAACTCCTAAAAGTCAAACAACACTAATGACTAAACAATAGTAATAATTTACTAGAATTTGTATAAATTAATTGGTTTTTATATGAATAGAAAAAGCTGGTTATTTAAAAAAAATTATTAATTATATGATATATTTTAAATATATGTTAAATATATGGGTGGATCGGGTTGGATTTAGTGGTTTTGAAATTTTATGACCCGAATCCAACTCGACCTACTATCAAAAAAAAATTTGTAACCCAACCCATCCTACCAAGCTCTAAAAACCGACGAGTTAGGTCGGTTTTGACGGGTTGGCTGCACACCTCTAATTTCAATTGTGTTAATTTAATCTTAATATTTTAGTGTCATGTCAATTCTTGGATGAAAATTACTGATGTGACAAACAGCCAAAAAAAAAAAAAAGTTTACTGCCACTTCAATCAATACTAATTTTTTACTTTGGTTGTTTGTCATGTCAATAATTTTTATCTAAGAGATAATAGTAATGACTAAATTGAAATGACACCGAAAGATTAGAGACCAAATTGATACAATTGAAAAGTTATGAATCAAATTGAAATATGATGTTAAAATAAAAAGACCAAATACGTTATTTACCCTTATATTTATTAGCTAGTTATATTAGTTATGTGTGTATGTGTGTGTTTTTTTTTTCATATTTTATATGCTGATTATGAGTCCACCTTAGTTTTTGCTTCTTCTTTTTTTTTTTTAATTTCAAATAATTTTATTTTTAACTTTTTGAAAATAAGCTAGATTTTAGCTTGCCTTACTTACGTAAATAAGTTGCCAGAAATAAACAATTCCTAAATAGTAACCTCTAAAAACTCGATTTCGCCAAAGTTAAGTTCTATGCGGGCTCACGAGTTTAGTAAACTCAAGTTCTTAGTTCCATATCAGTCAAGCCACATCACTAGTTACTATTATTATGGTGTACACTTCATGATCATTGCTCATTATCATTAGGTGCCCAAGACAATGATTGATTTTAGTATAGCCAGGGGATTGAACCCCAAATCTTTTATTCCACGACAAAAAACTTTATGAGTTAAGCTATAAAACCCACTAAAATTAAATTAATTACACTTTTCTCCCCTTACATTATTGAACTAAAAAAGAAAGTAAACATGCTTTAGCTCTACGAGCTTTAACTAGGTCCACCACCGAATTTGGTTGCAAAGAGATTCCCTTGTTTGTAGCAAACTAATATATTGCTTTAGATGTAACTCAATATATGCAGGGTAATACACAGGGATTAAAGCTGGAGGATGAATATGGTAATTTAGCTTAGATGTTTATGTATTTGTGTATACAATACATAAGCACATGAATACATGTATATGATAATTCTGATACAGCAAACCATGAACTCAGAAATTCAACATACGTGATACCACGATAGGACTCCTAACTTCATGCTTTCCATTTTCCTCAACCCAAACAAGGGCACCAAATGAAACTTCCCTCTTCTCATTCCCTCTATAACCTATGGTAATATTGTATGACTGCTTCTCCTTCTTCTTTCCGAACACCAATACCTCTGGTGAGAGACTAACCATTGAAACTTCTGGTGTTACTACATTTGCTTTTATCATTTGCTGGACATTTTTTCAATTGTTGTCAAATTCAAATAATTTGGGCAACAGTTACATGTTTCAAATCAATTGTTTCTTATATGTATAAATCTTATAAAAATAATCAAAAGAATACATAAATAATTAGTGCACCACTTATAAAGAATTTCTTTTGGTGACACCTATAAGGAATTAACACATCAAAATGCATTTACATAATACAAAGTTAGGCAACTAAGTGTTGGTTTCACACACACATATGTAATGTTACATGTTATTAAAGGATTTAGAAATGTAAATTTTTAACATTAATATAATTATCAAGAGTTTTTTAATTCAATTGACACTTACTGATATTTTTAGTGGAGACAAACATCGTTCAAATATTCTCCTCCATCAATTATCAAATTATAAACAAAATATACAATTATTATTTATATTTTTTTTGTCAATTCAAAAGCATTATATATATTACCCAAATATATGTGATTTGATATATATATATATATATATATAGATGTGTGTGTGTGTTCTAATAAAAAACACAAGGAAGTATCAATTGAGCTGCAGGACTATTGGTGCATAACACATCCTTACTACTTAGCCATGGTTGGAATTTAATTAATGCTATAAGATAATATCAATTACCAAATAATTATTGTAGAAATTTATAACCATAACCAAGAAACATGACTTTACTTACCTCAATAGCTACATATTTTGCCAAAGAAAATTACCCTTATATTTCTCTTTGATATTGCAAGACAAATAAGATATTTTTATATATATTTTCTTAAATTTTGCCTTTTATATTTAATTTTGACAGTTATTGTATATCCTTTCGTGTTTTTTTAATCACTTTTGTCAATAAACAAATCTTCATATAGGGTGCATATATCAAACCAATTGAGTAAATTAGATTATATATTTTCACCTATCCACAGTTAGGTTGAATCTTAATCAATCGGTTGAACTTGAAATACAAATGGAATAATTACAACAATACTTTCACCAAAACCAGCAAACACTAAAAAACTACTGGACAAAATTTATCAATCTACCAATCTAATCACTTTTAGGTTTGGTTGTATGGTGATTTTAAGTTTGAATAAAGTTTTCAATCAAAATATATGCAATTTTAAATTTAATTTCTAATAAATACTGCATCATTAAGGTTTCAAATTTTATAAATTGTGGTTTCATAATCGGGGTTCCAAACAACAAAATATTTCTGAAATGGTTAAAAAGGTAATGAAAGGAGTTATTGTGATAACAATGTTGTCCATTGTTGTTCATTTTATGGTGCAAGCTTCCTCTTCTACTCATTCTCTTCATCTTCCTTTCTCTCTCGTTCCGTTTTCACGTGCCCCATCTCTCCCTTTCTGCACATCTAGATAACACACCACCTTCTTCACAAAAAAAAGAAAAAAGAAAAAGAAAAAGATAACACACCTCCAAGAAAATCTCAAAGAAAGTTAGTAAACCCAAGAGTAGAACCTCTCCTGCATGAGGTAGAGGATGCGAAAAAAGAGTGTAAAGGAAATATAATGGAACAGATCAAGTTCGTGGAATGTATGACGGAATCCTTGATGAGGCACGATATTGATATAAACGTTATAAAGGATGTTCTAAAGGATATACTAAAGTATACCTCTCTCTCTCTCTCTCTCTCTCAATAATCTAAATTAATTTATATTTGCTTTAGCCTTCAAACTTTATATGTACTAGTTGTCGACCCGAGCTTTGCATATATTTTTATTTTATTTGGAAGTAGTAAATTTTATAATCTTTAGACATCCATTGCAATTTCACGTAAATATATATAGTATCTATACTATATATAAGAAGATTTCTTTCTTTTAACTGGATTTTTATGTGGTTAAAAAATACTCTCATTAATGAAAATCAACTTTATTTAGAAATAGGGTCATAAATGTCAAATAAAAAATTTCATTTTGAATTAAAAAAGAGAACTCCTAAAATTTAGAATTTTTTTCTTTTCACGTTCAAAAAAGAAATTACAGTTACTGCATATTTCTAAAGTTTATTATTTTTATTTTTTTAAATTAAGAAATATTTTTAAATTATAATAGATGCAAATTATTAACATTTACCTAAAAAATAAAAGATGTGCATGCTTAGAGGTTAGTACTATTTATAAAAGGATTCCCTTCTTTAGACTAGACTTTTATGTAATTCAAAAATACCCTTAAACCTTACGTTTAATAGGGAAAAAACTTAAGGACAACCCAGTAAAAATATATCTCAAATTCTACTTAAAATGCCTACAAAGTACGATACCCTACTTCTAATCTATATCTTTAAAACAAATTTATCAATTTTTTTAAAAGAAAATTGTGACACTAAACCAAAAAAAAAACTTCATCACACGCATTTTGCGCGTACGATGAAGCTAGTGTGTGTGTGTGTGATGTCGTTTGGTTTTTTTTTTCCAAGAAATTTATATTTTATGTTTTAAAATTTAAATTTTTTAGATTTTATAATTGTTGTATTGTTATGCTTGAATTGTTGTTACACTTTGGAAAAGTTTTTATAGTGTTAGAATTTGTTTTTTCATATTTCATGAATTTTAATATTATAAATGATATATTTTAAATTAAAATTTAATTATTTATATGTAAAAAAATTGAGTGTGGCAGCTAGGGCGGGTATTTGTGGGTGCCTACTAGGATGGAGTAGAAAAAAAGAACCGCCTTAAAGTGGGGGTAAGGTGGAGATGGGAAATTAGAATCCCAGCCTGTTGTCATCCTTAACTGAGACATCTTAACGTTTCCAATAGAAATATTTAGAATTTAAATTTTCCAAGCTTCAACTATGAATGTTTGTGTAATGTATATATATAAGGCAAAATACAAACATATTACACACACATTCATAACAACAACCTCATACTAATAATTGTGTGTAGAGTTAAAATCCTAATTCCTTATATCGTAAAAGCCATAAAAACTTGTTCTTACTTTTTACACCAATTGTGGTCCCAAATTAAACAAAAAAATTGATTCAAGAAGGTCAACAAAATTATGGTGTTGGGTTGCTTATACATTTTTGGATGACTATATTTTTCAAAAATTAATAAATTTTAACATGGTTCTTCCTAGTCTTTAAAATGCACATTTTTTTAATGAATAATTTCGGTTTTGAATGAAACTCTTTTTCTATGATTCGTAAGAATGTGAAAATATTTGGACTACACAAAATTTTGGACCATGGCTATACCAAAATCAAAACTTCTTTCTTTGGTAGACAAATAATTTTTTTTTGTAAGTGAATAATACACTTTAGGAAGTTCCATTTAACTTTAGAAGTTTTTTGGATTGGATAAAGTACTATAAAATTAATTATAGTCTTAGGCTACAACCTTACTCAATATTTTTTTTATTAAAGGTGAATTTTGGCAAATCTACTATCAAATTACATCTTTTTCTTATATTCTCCATGTTTGTAAAATTTCTAGAAAATTAAAGATCAACAGCTTTATCATCAATAAATTATTTAAATTGCAAGTTTTTATAGTTTAAAATAATATATAAACATAGATTAAATAGTAAATAATATCCGATTAACACAAAATTAGAAATATATTTTAAGAGTGTAAAGAATATGCAATTCAATGGATAGATTTTCAAAATATGTAGAAACTTTTATTTTTTTGAGTAAGGTTGTAGTCTTAGGCTATAATCAGTTTTGTAGCTAAATTTTGTCTAGATTTGGATTTACTTGTTGGGTGATACATGTTAAATACATTGAATTTGAAGTCCATCCAAATATGATAGTTAATGTTATATTTTACCTTTTACTTCTATTTTGAAATAAACATTTAGATATCAACATCAATTAACAACACCTCACATACATTAAAGTTTCTAACTTTTTTTTTAAAAAATTTTGAATCAGTTTGTAACTTGTTTGATGCAACTAAGGTGGTGGAATACTACATGGATACTAGAAATGGCCATGGGAAGAAAATTTATCAATTATTTCTCACTAGTAGTCACTCTCTTTCCAAAAAAAAAAATTGTTACATATGTATAAAGAATAAGAGATGTTATATATGAATGAAGAATAAGAGAGGAATTGGAAGCTAAATTAAATACTTTGTAATAAATGTTTTGAGTAATAAGAACATCATACATCCTTGTTTTAACCAACACTCTTTGGTTTACATGATTGGTTGGGAAAAAAGAAACTTTAAAGTTAACCACATAAGACATGCCAGTACCATATTCTAAACATTTGAAGAATGAATTCCCAGAAATCTTTCTTGGCCATTCTCTTATCTTTTAAAAGTTCACAAGCCTCCAAAAAGAGCTTCTCATCTATGTTAGGAACAATTTTGACTACTCATAGCATTTGCTCAACTGCTTCTTGTATCTCTTCCTAGATGTTCTCTGAACTTTTTGAGATCATGCAAAGGCTTAAGAAGTTACAAACTTTCTATTATTTCCACTGATAAGATATTTCAAACTCTCTAGCTGGATATTGCATATCCCAAGTTATATCATTGACCCCATTGGAAGGGCAATATTGTTCATCTCCATTTTCATGTCCAAACAACTTGATCTTCCATTTTGACTTTCATTAACATTAATCAAGCACAATTCACAAATATGAGATCCTATCTCTATATGCAATTGCATCCAGATGATCCTGCAAAATGTCACTTTTAAATGAATGAAAGCTACTCAAAATTATACAATTCATTAATTAGTATAGAATTAATATGATCGTGCTTCATTCCATGTTATCCAAAAACACTCAATTTACTTAATGAAGAAAGTAGTAATGTCATTTCATCGAAGGGTAAAAAAAATACAATTGTGCATGCACCATGCTTTGGGGTGCTCTTTAATAATAACTTGAGGAAATGAAAGCTTCCCAAAGCTCAACATTGCTAATGAGATAGAATGGCACCTTGATACAATCTTCCCAAAGCTCAACATCAGCTGTCACTATTTTGCAAATTTCATCCCAAGCAAAGCCATTCTAATTGAGGAGATCCACGATGCCCATTACTCTTTCATCAAGCTCACTATTGGGAACAGAGGTCATCCTCTTCACCTACAAGAACCCCACCAATGTATACGTTAGTTTAATGACTTGAACTTTGAGCTGCTTTCTCCTCCTCCATCTTGAAACCCACCCCCTCTTCTACAACCGCACCATATCATATAAATCTAAAAAAATTCCCAAACAATTTAAAATCATTTTGCAAAGTCTTCAAATAACTGCTATCTATCTTTGCTCAAATACCATCTATAAACAAATAAATGAAACAATTGCCTATATTTGTGCACTTAATGTCACAACAGCTGCCTTTCATTCTTAGTGATACCAAAATGACAAAAGTACAAGAATATTGTATGCAACTCTAATGATATCCTCCTTAGCAAATAAGCCTTTTAAAAAATATTCAGTAAGTCATGTGCTAATAATCCTTGACTGAAGTGAATGGAAATCAGACTCGATGTTGCAAAAACACCATTATATTGAGAACTGCTTAAAACCCAAATATAACTTAACCCAAATAAAGATGCACTCAATTTGGGTATAGAATCAAAGGTAATTGGCATACAAAAAGATCTTTTAATTATGAGCATGTCTAGCCTAATATTGAACTACAAGATATAGGAATGAAGAGGATATCACATATCTATTCCAAAAGAACAAAGATTTTTTTTGGGCAAAATACAGCTAACACTCCTGAGGTTTGGGCTAATGCCTGCCAGGTCCAAGACTTTTCAAAATTGACCAACTTGGTCCCTAATCACTGTGAGAAAGAGGAGAAAATGAGTAACAATTTATGAACCAAGTTGGTCCATTTTGAAAAGTTTTGGACCTAGCTGACATTAGCCCAAACCTCAAGGGTGTTAACTATATTTTACCCATTTGTTTTCAACTTCAAATCAAAGCAGATACAACTACATGTTAACTTAATGCATGATTGCAAATGGATCTGGGACAGGGCTCCACCACCTTCCTCACCACTGACTTGCTAACATGATTGCAAATTCATTCGCAAATAACAATAATTAGAGCCTCATAACAAAAACATTTAAAAGGGAATAATTCAGGATGAAAAAAGTTGGATCTGAGATAGGGCACCTCTTCCTAAAAAGGAGAAGAAAATCTATTAAATAAAATAAGGTTTTTTTTGGGTTCCAAATTTGAAATTTTTTTATCTAATACTAAGAAAGGAAATATATAATTATCAAATGAAATCCAACACAAAAACTGAAAATGCACTTCAATTTATCTTATGAATGAGCCACATGGAATTGCATATTGAAGAGACAAAGACGATAGGTTATTAAGCTCAAAATAGTACTCCTTAAAAGGCGATCCTATCCTCTTCTGACAAGTACAATTCTTCAAGGATCCGGTTAATATATGCCCTTAAGGCATACATTAATCATCTATTTGAGGAAATTTTTATGAGAAATTAAAAAAGTTGTCAAAAAATTTAATCACTTTTTCGCTTTTCCATAAAATAATTTCCTAAAATAGTTTACAAACATATGTCCTAAGGGTATACGTTAATAAAACCCTTATTAACATGGGAAGAAAACCTGCCTTGCAGCCTAGAACACCTGCCAATTCAACTTCTGCTCAAACCAATTCACTTGAACCCATATTCATGTTCAATTCAAAAATCTCTCAAAGCAAAGATCAAAGAACAGTTTTGGTTTAACAAGTAATGAATGGTATCGAGGATGCAACCTGTCTCATGGACAAAAGTGAGTTTTTATCTGGTTCTAGTCACGGGCCTCCAAATGTTCTAAAATTATGTGATTGATGCTTCTGGTTTTTAGATCTATTCAATATTATCACTACATTTCATCTTTTGTTTAGAAGCACATTCTTTGGGATGACTTCATGACTTCTGAATTACAAGAATATATGCCAAGCATTGCCAACGTATTTTATGTTTTTCTTCCATTCTTGAATTGAAACGTTACTACTCTTTATGCAGGGACTGATGACTAATAAAAACAAATCAGTACAATTGCCTCTTTGTTTTTGTTATAGTTTTGCTTACATATATACTATGTTCTCATCAAGAATTTGTCTTGTTTTAGGGGTTATAAAATAGAATGGTTGATACATAAACAAGTGTGTATGAGACAGATAACCTAATGTAATATGATGCCCCACAGTTATATTTCAGCATATACAATCCTACATTAGTACTTAAATAAACACTAGTAAATATCTTTTGGTATCTAAATCAGATTCTTTAAATTGTGCTAAATTGAAAACTTTTGAATTTCTCAAAAATCTAATTACTAAGAAGCAAAAACATAAATATTGAGTAGAAAGAAGAAGACTCGCCAACTGCACAAATGCTTGTCCCCCTTTTTTTTGTTGGTTATCTTCTTTGACCAGATCAAGCCAATAAAATTGTCCCTTAGACCTTAAAAATTTAATTTCAAGTCCTTAGCATGAAAACACCAAGAAAGACTTTTTCATTAAAAGTCAAGAGCCAAGAGAACATATAAATCCCTACAAAAGAACAATAGCAGGTGAGCATAGCAGAAAAGGATATATCAAAACACAATGATGAAAAAAATAGCTAGTTCCGAGACTGTAAAGTTTGAATAAAATGAAAGGGTACAGCCAGGAGTTCTAAAGCAAACATCTTATGCAAAAATGTAGTAAAAACATGCCCATGTCAACTACCAAAAGACCAATCCATGCATAAGATGTCTCACTAGGTAGAAGCATTATTGCACAGTTATTTAAATATTTATCATGTAGATGCAAGAACACAATTTGTCTAACAGATCATGATATAGGATTTCCTCAAACAAAGATGATGGTATTGAATTATTATGTCCCAACAAGTTGTTGTTCAAAAAGTACAACCTAGATAAACATAACTACTAGTCAACTTCACACCAACACTTGGAGGGAAATCAACACTGGGAAATGGCTTTCTACAATGCCAAAAGTCTAGGCAGGTGATCATAGCATTAAGGCCTCCGATACCAAATCAAATTCAAACCCATCTTTTATCACAATCATCCAATTCAACTGCATTTTAAAACCATTAAGATCATGAACTATTCAAATAAAATAAGAACCATTATTTTCCCCCATTTTTTGAAAGGAGCAAAATCTATTCCTGAGTGTAAGTGACTTCTATTTAAATACTAAGTTCTGCCAAATCCACCAAACCTAATCCCTTTGTAAAATTGCTTTACTCTCAAATGACTTTAAAAATGCACCAAATTTAACAAGCAATGACTTTATCAGTAGACTATATAACCCAAAAATTTAAGCTCAAGGATTCACTCTTACTCCAACTTCTAAATTTTTCTTTTTGGTTGGGTGAATCTGTATATTTATTTATTTTCCATAATACACAGTGCATTTTGGTTGAACTGAGTCTTCTATCTGAAAATTTATGGCACCATGACAATTCCATTAATCAAACCTTAAATTCCTAGCAACATTCATTTAAACTATCTGTTTCATAACTAATACCACTGAGCCTTTTCAAAACACCATGACAATATGCTAAACTAATTAAAACCAGTAATTCTAATTATTTCAAGAAATCTCTTGACAATGGCCAATTAGATGTGTATCTTAGTGATTCTGAAAAAGCATAGGGCTTCTGACTTTACTGGTCCATTAACTAGACAATTTAATGTTTTTTTTTTCAAATAATTTTGAAGGCTTTTAAACCATTATAAATTTACAAGATATTGAATTCAAAAACAAATAATATGACCATCAATTATACTTTTACTTTGCATAAATGTCCTTTCAAATTAAATTAGTATCCAGCATGAAAGAACCCATTAATTTAGAGAAAGAGAATGGGAAGTGACAAAAACCCCCCAAAGATGCAAATCAAACACTGCAAAATAGGGAGCCAAACTCTGGCATTCAACACCGTAAAAGAAATCAAATGAGGATGATGCAAAGGAAAATAGTTTCAATGCAATAATAGTACCTGGGCATTTTACTTCAAAATTTGATTAAGATATTGTCAGTTTCTTTGACACTGGATATGGATTGAAGATGGAGTCATCTTTTTACCTTGTCATATTCTAAAGTTCCAAATATTGCTTAAATTTTGTTAGCATTAATGTAAGACTTGTGCAGATTTTCAAAAAAGAAAAAAAAAAGAAGTTTAAGACTTGTGCAGAGTTCACATCGGAAATCTAAGTCATATGCTTAAAAGACTATTCCATAAAAATATTTTTCAGCAAGTTATCAAAACCTATAAGGGTATGTACATGGGTTGATGTGCTGTAGTAAATTTAAGAATTCCTAATATAGTTCTTGTTTCATTAACACCAAATACAAATACACATCTCCCTCTTCCCTCATTAACCTTGAAAAATGGCATATGTGCAACTCCTTTCACCATCTCCAAAGTAGGATTTTTCTTCCATAAGCCATTTCCTATCTCAAACATCTAACTTTCTACCCATTAATCCATATATTTAAAATATTGAAAATAATCTGTTTCAACTTTTTAAATATTATTCTTATTGTATCTTAGAAGAGGACAAGACAATAACTGCTTAACTGCTTATTATATCCTTCCTAGCTAAATGCTTACTATTGCCAAATCCAGCAGGCCTATTTGGCAACTATCACTTTGCCCCTTCAAATCCCATAAGAAACTATGCTCAACTAATCAAACCAATAATTCCAATTCAGTACAAGTAATCTCTTGAGTATGTCTAAGCAATGTTGATCTTCATCAATATAAAATATTATTTTCATTTTGGCTTTACTTGTCCATTAAGTTGCACAACTTTATGCTTTTAGCTAAAAGAATTTTGAAAACTTCATTTCCATTAAAAGGAATGCAACTCAGCAATAGATCATATTACTAATTTCTTTCATTACTTCTGTTCTTTTGTTTGCATTACTATATCCTTTCAAATTGGCTTAATACCCCTTTGATGATGAGTATGTTAATATAATGAAAGAGAGTGTGAAGTGACAAAGATGCAAATCAAGCAATACAACTAAAGAGGGAGACATACTCCGGCATTCAACAACTGAAAAGAAATCAAACAAAGATGATGCAAAGGAGGACAATTTCAAAGTAATAACAGTACCTTGCTATGTTTCCTTGAAATTTGATCAAGAGGTTTTAATTTTCTTTGACTGTGGCTATGAATTGAAATTGGAATCATCGTTCACTGAGGGATAGGCCAGTGAAGAGGAACCCAAAATAATCCCATGTTCAACTGTTAAAGCAAATCCCATATCAAAGTTAGACCCACTTGTCACATCTATTGGAAGCCCTGAATCAGATGGCAAAGAAAGGTGCACAATGTCATCAGGGACAATCTAAGCCATGAGATGATCTGCATTCATAGGGATAGGCAGTTTATTACAATACCAAATCACAGCCATAATTGTGAAAGCCCTTCAAACTTGACAGAACCAAATCACAAATGCATTCTATATGGACCCCTGTCACTTCTTTAATCTTTGTGCTTTTGAACATTCATTTGCCTACCACTGATGGAAATGACAACATGATAATCAGATCCAATGGGCAAGAGACTTCCGCCCAGGTATGTGATTAGGGGCCTGCATTTGGTACCCCCACCATATTCACACATTGAATGACATGATATAAAAACACACCAATAGACTTAAATTAGTTAATGACTTTTCATGACCTTTGAACTGCTGTCTCTCCTCTCTCTTTACTATTTTCTCTCCACTATAAAAAAAAAACCCATTTGTTCTTTGACATCTAAAACTTCAAATACAATTATAAATCATTTTGGAAAGTCTTAATTAAAAAAAAAATCTTTGTGTAAATTCCATCAGTTAACTAACAAATAAAATATTATACAAAAATCTTTCATTCTTAGTTCCACCTGAGTGACCAAAGAACAACAATATTCTACGTACCTTTATTGATCCACTAATTTACTAATCATCTCATCTCGTTTTCTTTTCATGGTAAGCCTTTACTTAACTGAAACAAAATCTGACACTTTCTAGATGCTGCAAAAACACCATGAAAAGAATAACTACACAAAACCCACAAATAACTTCACTCAAACATAGATGTCACTCAATCTGGGCATAATTAATCAAAGGTCATTCACATAAGAAAATAGCATCCTTTAATTGAGATGTTGTACAGCCTAATATTGAATGAGAATGAATCGCAATCTAGTCTAGGGGAAAAAGAAAAAGAAAAAGAAAAAGAGCAATCCACATTGCTAGTATGAAAAAACTAGATTTATTTTCAAATTCGACAAGAACAAGATGCAACTACATCTTAACATAATGCAAGAAACTTTAAGCACTATTTTATTCATACTAAAAAATTGTCCAACTAGGAGAAAAAAGGCCGAGAAAACAAAATGTTAGTTCAAAGTCTGCAATGTTTGAATAAAAAGAAGGGTAGCCATGATTCTTAAGGCAACATCTTAAGCAGAAAATGTATTAAAAAAATGTAGTAAAAACACCGACCCATGCTTAAGACTTCTCACTTGATGGAAGCATAGTTACATATTTATTTCAATACCCAATTAGAGGCCAACTTCTAGGAGTGACAGCTAACCAATGCCAAATATTCTTACCCTACAAAGCTATATAAGCCATGCGATGATATTTATTGATCAAATTACTGATTTTCTTTCATTAATTCTATTCTTTTCTTCGCATTACCATATCCTTTCAAATTGGGGTTGGTACCCTTCATGAATGAGGGTGTTAATTTAGCAAAACAAAGCCAGAAGTGATTAAAATACCCAAAGATGCAAATCAAACAATACAACTAAAGTGGGTGACATACTTTGTCAACAAGGCAAAAGAAATTGAACTAAAATAATGCAAAGGAAAAAAGTTTCAATTTAATAACAGTACCTTGTCATGTTTTCTTGGAATTTAATCAAGAGGTTCTCATTTTCTTCAGCTGTGGATATGGATTGAAGTCTGAATCATAGTTTACAGAGGAATTGGCCAATAGAGAGGGAGCTAAATCAAACCCATCTCCAACAGTTGAGTCAGATCCCAAACCCAAGTCAGACCCATTTGTCACATCTAATTGAAGCCTTGAATCAATTGGTAAAGAGAGGTGCCCAGTTGCGTGAGAGACTAGAGGAGGTTGACATTGTGTTACAGCTGAGTCATTACATGAAAAAGTACTCTGATTTGGCCACTCGGTATTGTACAGCCTAGGCATTGAGGACAATTAAAATCATAAACTATTCAAATAAAATAAGAAACCATGATTTTCCCCTTTATGAAGGGAGCAAAATCTATTCTTAAGATTTTAAGTCAGTCCTAATGAAATGCTTAGTTCTACCAAATGCTTAACCCTTAAATGACTTTGAAATTGTACCAAATTTAACAGGGCAATGACTTTATGAGCAGACTATATAATTCTAAAATTTCAACTCAGCGATCCACTCCTACTCTGACTTCCTAAATTTTTCTTAAATATATATATTCATAATACAAAGTGCATTGTATTGAATTTAGTCTTCTAACAGAAAATAGTTTCAATGTAAAAATAATACCTGGGCATATTTCTTCACATTGGACCAGTTTCTTTGACGGTGGATATAAATTGAAAATGGAGTCATCTTTTTAGAAAGGGACTGGCTATTAAAGAAGAACCGAAATCAAACCCATTACCATCTGCTGAGTCAATACCTAAACATAAGTCAAGCCCATTTGCTATATCCACTGGACGCCTTGAATCAGATGTCATCAGGGACTAGAGGAACTTGAAAGGTCTCCTACGTCTGAGTCCGTATGTGAACTATTT
Organism: Castanea mollissima; assembly: GCA_014183005.1. Classification (NCBI taxonomy): domain Eukaryota; kingdom Viridiplantae; phylum Streptophyta; class Magnoliopsida; order Fagales; family Fagaceae; genus Castanea; species Castanea mollissima. The sequence goes on from JACAVU010000007.1 coordinate 1,289,025, forward strand.
TGAGATAGTAAAGGTGCGAGCAGCTCTGTGTCGTCATCAACATTTTGAGAATTGTGCTGGATGATAACAGAATTCTGAGGAGGACATACGCATTCCACATGTACTCCCATCCTTGCAATCATAGGAGCGTATTTTCCGAATTTACTTGTCCAATGAGAGATTTTACATGAAATCTCAACATGATTCCGATCACCTTGCATCAAGTCTCCGAATCTCCACTGTAATTGGCTGTGAGGTTCACCATAAAACCACAGATGATCACAATTCAAATAAAAAAAAGTATATTCAACCATGAGACATCGCTTACGACTATTGGTAGAAACGTGGATATCACAAATACAACTGATTATATCACCACGAATAGAACCGTGCTTATCATTATTAGCGTAACTATCCTTCAACGGAATTAGATGAAAAGCAACACAAACAACAATTGATGGAAATTCAGGACCAACCCAGAATGATACGGAACTTTCAATGCTTTGATGATTGATCCAATTTGGAATCTTCTTTCCTGGTACTATAATTTCATATCTCTCTCCAAAATCAACCAGATACGCATCTAGAGTGGGAAAGGACTCATCATGAATTGCGACGAGCTTGGAACGGGAGACCTGAGAAGAGCAATCAATCTGATTTGATAAATTGCGATGTGAATGTGAATCCATTAATACTTTGTCTTTCACACCTGAACATTTCATATTTGGTGAAAGCCCTAAATTTCTTCCAAACTGCATAAAATTAGGAATTTTAAGAAATTGAAGTTTAGCAAATCTAGTAAATGTATTTGCAAAGGTAACCAAAATTATTTTCTATTATTACTTTAAGAGAGAGAGAGAGAGGGGTACCTGAAGGATTAATTTTCTTAATGATTCTGATTTCAACGAGTTGTAGTTTATTGCCTCTACTTGTCTTATACTTTCTGGAAGCTTTGGAATTTTCTTAAGGAACTTGGAATCCCAAATTAGAAGCCTATTTAATCTATTAAATCTGATAATGCTTTCTCGGAAGTTTAAATCTTCGCTTCTTGATAATAAACATTTCTTTGAGTGGGTGAAGCAAGAAGTCAACTTTTTTAGAAAATTCAACTTTGGAAAACAATATTTTGAAAAGCCACCGTAAGAATTGCACGCTGCTGCTTGTCTACCAATCCCCACGTCCTTTGGAAATTTGACATTACCATAAAGTAAGAGCTTGCGAAGTTGTTGCAATTTATAAATGCTACTTGGAAGATGACACAAATAGAAAACGGAACCTATCTCTAATCGCTCAAGCCCAGTGAGATTTCCAATTGATGGAGGAAGCTCTCTAATGGCCGTGGATCTCACACTTAGAAACTTTAAATTTTCCATTTCTTGTGGAATATGAGGGAACCTCTTAAACCTTACGCATCTAAAAAGATTTAAATGTTTAAGAGATTTCATCACAATACAGCTTGGAAGAGTTTGAAGTTCATGGCAATTCTTGAGGTCCCAGCTTTCAAGCTTATCAAGATATCCAACAGTGTCAGGAACATTGACTAATCTTCTACAGTCACGGAGATCCAATTTTTTTATGTTTGGGGAGGCACTTGATAGGTCGGGTAATTCCCTAATGTATTGATTGGAATTGAAATTCATATATGTCAAGTTTCTACACTGTACCCTCTGTAGAAAAAAGAAAATCAAAATTTTAACTCCAACAAACGTTATTAAAATATAGCTTAATAAAGTAATAATAATTTATAAATAAATAAAAATGATTATACCTTGAAAAGCTTGTCCAATGTAACCCGACTTTCTGGCATGTTGAGTGCAATGAGATTTTGAGGATCAAAACTGGATGGTAAGGAAGATAAAGGATATCCGGACCAATCAAGAACCCTTAATTCGTTAGGAAGATATTTGAGACCTTTACAAATATCTACATTACTAACTATAAGGAACTTGAGATTTTTCATCTTTTCAAGACATTTAGGTTCTAATTTCATCTTTGATGGTTCAGGTGAGCATATTGTTATGCCTCGAATTTTTTCCGATCCCTAATTATACAAAGCATCAAGTCAATCACACTATACAATAAAATTCACCAAAAATATAATGATAGTTAAGTTTAAACAAAAACCAAACTAATAAACTTAAATTTTCTTCAACATTTAAACGCGAAATAATCACTACATTTGCCATTCGAAAAAAGTGTAGAAAATGAACCAAAATGATGCATACCGTATTTTCAGTTAGTACTTTATGAACATCTTCATAACACCATAGCCTACTACGCTCTCCAGGCATTTTTGGTGATTCCCGTCGAACAATGTCCCTACCCATTTGTTGTAGCAAGTCATGCATAAACAATCTATCATATCGATCAACAATTATTACACACTTATCGATTAGTCTTTGAATTCCGTAAATTGGATATAAATCGCAAGCATCCAATATATCAACGACGTACTCCTTAAGAAATCCCTTAAAGAAGCATGCAATATCAAGGAAAATATCCTGTTCAATTGCATTCAGACCTTCATAGCTCATTTCAAATATTTTTTGAATATCTTTGTTGGGGATTCTTTCATACATATATAATGCACTTTTCAATTCCGGTTTAGTTCTTCCACACAAATCAGCACCCATTATTTCTATAGCTAATGGATGTCCCTTGGTATATTGTATAACCTGGTTTGCAAGTTCCAAATAATCTTTTTTAGGTTTGTTTCTTTGGAAGGCATACATACTAAAGAGTTCAAGAGCTTCATCTTTATCTAATTCCTGAACCTCATAGGTTGAACAACAATTTCCAAGAGTAGCTAGCAAGTGTTTGTCTCTTGTTGTTATAATGATTCTACTTCCATAAGCAAACCAATCACATTTTCCAAGCAAATTTTCTATATGGACCAATTTATCCACATCATCAAGAACTAGAAGAATCCTCATACAAGAAAGCTTGTCTTTTATAATATTGATTCCTCTAGATTTGTTACCCACCTTTAAATTTTTAACTCCTAAGATCTCCGAAAGAAATGTCTCTTGTAGTTTGATTACACCATCATTTGTCCCCGAATTTTCTCTAAAATTCTCTAGATAACAAAATCCATCAAAACGATCACAAATTCTATTAAAAATAGCTCTTGCAATTGTTGACTTACCTATTCCACTAGGGCCATAGATCCCTATCATGTGAACATCATTTGACTCAATATCTGAAAGTATACACTTTACACGGTAAGTTATTCCAACCGGGTATCGAGCAACAAATAACGGCGTGCGATTTAATTTAAAATTTAAGATCTCTTCAGCAATTTCTTGGATAAATTCAGACTCGCTGCAACTGTCATTCATAGAACATGAAAACAATATAAGATTTAGGACACATTTGGTAGACTGTAACAGTAATTACATAGGAATATGAAATGCTATAATGTAATGCTTATTACAATTCATTTGTTTGGTGACAACACAATAATAGAACCATGAAAACAATGGAATGAAAGTATTTTAAATCAAACTTGAGATATATTTTAGGAATATCTTACTCATATAATTATATTTCCTAAAAAATAATATTTGTTAAATTTGAAAAGATATTAGTTATTTTTTATGATTTTTTTTTATTTTCGTAATTGTTATGTGCATGTGGAAAGTTTATTTATTTAGAAATATATTAATTGTAGAAATTAATACACCTACTAAGGAATAACTATTACATCTCTTTTAAAAATGAATAGTTATTCCTCATTTTAAAGAATAGATATTCATAAGGAATGACTATTTCCTGTAATAAAAACATTACCAAACTATTGAATAACTAAATCATAGGAATAACTATTATATTACAGTGTCTATTATAGTCTACCAAACATACTCTTAGATTTCTATCATATATATACACACACAATTTAGAGAAGAAAATAGTAATATGAAAATGAACTAAATTTAAGATGTTCGGCTTGTGCATTAAATTCGAATAATTATCATATAAAGTAAGTGGCATGTACAAATTCATAAATCTATAACTATAATTATGTTAGCATTTATATATATATATTAGTTTTAGGGTTCTTGGCATAGTTGTCATGGCGTGTTGAGCATTAAATCATCAAAGAGTGGTATGGTAGTTCACTGGTTCAACCATTAGATGATTGACTCAACCATTGTACTAATGATAAATTTATTTTAAATATGAACAAATTAAAGTAAATTTGAAAAAATAAAGAAGATAAACTATAAAAAGATGAACTTACATTCAATTCAAACATAAATATGTAGGCATTACATAGATTGAAATTAATAGGATATTATTGTTCATGTATTGAATTTATATATGTTTATATAAATAATGACTAAATAATAAGATACTTGAATTGATCATTTGACCACTTCTTTCAAGTTTAAAAGCTACAGACTTAAAAGACCATAAATAAAAGTGCATAATTGAAGGAAAGTATTGTTATTAATTTGATAAAAAAAAAAAAACTAACATTAAAGACCAAACGATTTGAATAAAACCATGTGGTTCTGTATTTTTCTTTTAAGAAAAAAAAAAACCAACAATTTTCATGATGTAATCAGCTTTTTGGTTGTGAAACTAACGTTTCTATCATAATGTCCAGATTTTCATATTGTTTACCAATTTGAGGGTTCAACCATTGTTTGACTCTCCAGAAAAAAAGAAAAAGAAAAAAGAACCCACTGTTTTGGTACGATTATGATAACTATACATTTAGCATAAAGTTGCAATGAAAATCTTTTTCTTTTTCTTTTTTTTTGAGTGTGAGTTGCTATGAAAATCTAGTTATTGATAATTGAAACTTGTTACAACTGACAACTCATGTTTAATACTAGAACTAAATTATTAAGAATATTTTTAGGAAACGGTTTTCAAATAAATAATATGTGGGAGAAACAACTATTTAATTGGTAAGGTAATTTTTTATTTTATTTTTTAAATCTTTCTATTTCTACATTGCCAGCTAACTTCTATAGTAGTGCTTTCTCAAAAAAAAAAAAAAAAAAAAAAAAAAAAAAAAACCCTTCTATAGGAATGGATATGAAGAAAAAAAAATATTCATAATTTGGCAAAAAACTAATGCTGATAAATTAGTGGTAATTGTTGTTTAACAATAAAATTAGTTATCATAACAAACCAATGAAACTCATAAAAAGTACAATAGTTGTCATTAAATACATACCCATGCTTTTCTCAAAAAAAAAAAAAAAAAAAAAAAAAACATACCTCTGGTTGTAATGCCAACCAGATATATTTGCAGCTTCAAATAAAGCTTCCCTCCAGCTTTGCACCTTGTAATCCTTTAATTTTTCTTCATGTTTAGATAGTGCTTCTCCAAACTTTCCTTTTTGGTTACGAACTTCTGATGGATCTATATTGTAAAAAACCGGTAGCACTAACTGGTCTTTTTTCTTACACTCAACAATCTTGGCAAGTTCATCCAAGCACCATTTGGAGGATGCATAGTTTTCAGAGAAAACAATTATTGAAATCCTTGAACTTTCAATGACTTTGAGAAGTCCTACAGAAATTTCTTCCCCCCTTTGAAGGTTATCATCAATAAAGGTGTTAATACCCCGTTGACACAAAGCATTATACAAATGACCTATAAAACCAAGACGGGTATCTTCACCTCTGAAACTCAAGAAGACATCAAACTTCTTGGGTTGGTGGGTGAAAGAAGAAGATGAGGCTCCTTCATAGGTCACAAGAGCCATCGAGATTTATGAGCAAACTGTTGTAAAGATTTGAAAGGAGGAAAAAAAAAATGTGACGGGATTGCAATATAACTCGGGAAAGTGAATGACAAATTAGGAAGAGAGTGAATGCAAGCCAGAGGAGCCTTTAAAGGTGGCTTGCTTTCGGTGTGTCCAGCAACTCTTTAAACTGCCATATTGATGCTTTTTACATTGCTTTTGGTGTGACCAATAACTCTTTGAACTTTCCAAGAAACATAGATGCTTTTTCATTGCAATATCATGCAAGTTTCCATGTGAAACCTAAAATAAATTTTGGGACTTTCTAAGCACCATACCGGTAATTGTGGTCAAACAAAATGGTAATTTCCTATCTTATTAGTCATTCGAAAGTGAGATGTAATAAATAAAGGGAAATGTAAAATAAAGTAGATAATCCCTCTTCCATGCAATCCAACAAAATTAAAAGAGAGGTCCACACGTTTTTGACTTTCTGGAAAAGTAGCAATCTTTTGTAAAGATAGGTCCACACGTTTTTGACTTTCTAGCACCATGTCGAGTAAGATTTCTTTATAGAAAGTAAAGTTTCTCATTTTCCTGCAGATTCCCCTCTTTTTCCATGACACTGATGGTATAAAGAGGAAAGAAGGGAAGACAAATATTAAACTTTCCTTTGTTTGGTTATTAGGAGAAGAGAAAAATGAAAAGGTGAAGAAAGTAGAATCCACTCAGCACAATAATTTTTTTATCAAAAATCTCACACTCAAACACGGAAAGGGGATGTGTGAAAAGTCCATTACAAGATTTAGTGCATATAGATTTATTGTATATCAATATGCTAGCTAAATAGCTAAAAATCCTTTACCTGTAGATAAGTTTTTATGCCCTATTATAACATGGACACAAATAACTCCATTTACTGTCATATATGCATTAAAAGATATAAACACGCAACACAGGTTAAAGCTTCAATCCATTTTTGTTTTGGGAAAAATATCGATTGAGAATGTATTTTTCATCAACATTCAAGGCAATCAACCATAAATCCAGCTACAATCAACCATCACCATGCGTAGGACCTCCCAGCAAAAACAAATTCAATTCCCTTTTTTTTCTTTTTCTTTTTTTCCAATTTCAATAAGGAAATCATACAGGAAATTGCATTGAAAAATGCCTTTACATTAATATAGGATATGATTTACATTGGAAAATCTCCCCAATAAAAAAGTACCAAAATTATCTGATATTAACAAGAAAAATAGATAAAAAGCATTATGACATATGGACAAACTCCAATTCTTATTTCTTACATAACCCACCAAATCTACAATTTCTTTAACACTAAATATTCGTTTTAGTCTTATTTGCCAGCTTGACTGTGACAAATTTATAAATTAGCAAATAAAACCTCCTTTAATCTTGATTTACGTTCACGTTGGTATCAAAAGATAAAGACAACATTCTAAAGACAAGCATTGCTTATTCAAAGATAAATATTTAATTTCTCGGTTTTGTATGTAGTGTCGGAGATGATATGAATATGATGATGGTCTGAAAATAAAAAATTAGAGTTGCATTATTTATATATATGATGGAACCTACATTATTTATTTTTAACTCTTTTAATCCACCTAACCCACTATCCCCTTAATAAATAAAAAAAGTAAAATATCTGTTTTTGTCAAAAGTGTCACCTTGCCTTTTGATAAAATTTTAAATTAGCAGATCTACCGTCCTTTTAAAACAAAATTTACGTTCACGTATGATCCATGGTTAAACTAATTTTCTTGTGTATACACTTCATGTGCCATGAGCGGGCCCCATGACTGAAAGTAAATAAGCGAATTAAAAAAAAAAAAAAAAACCAAGAAGAAAAGAACTTGTTATTCAAAATGTATTTCTCACTGGTTTTATATCTAAATTTTGTTAATTACTAATTAGACATGATAATTACCGATAACATTAGATTTGAGATTGGTATATAGTTAATAGTTGTACAGTGTTAGAATTTAACTAACAGATTACAGCCAAATAAATTAATCTTTCAAAATCAAAATCAAACCATGATGATTATCCAAAAAATAAATAAAATCAAACCATGAACAAATATTTAAAGATTCGGTTAAAAAAAATGAGAAATATTTATAACTTATATAGAATGTGAATTTAAAATAGAAAAGAATTCAAAGAAAAAGGGAAGTGGAATGGAAACTAGCAATACAATGGTAATTCTAACAAAGACTAGCACACACAGTAAGTTTTCTGAGCCAATAGCACACATAATAAGTGGGGGACTTCATCTTTAATTTTTTTTTTTTTTTTTTTTTTTTTAAAGATTGCAAAATGGGGAGAGAAAAACGAAAGATAAGGAGAAGTTTGGAAAAAATGCCAAGAGACCCCTTGAACTGTTGAGCGGTGATCATTACATCCCTTGAACTGTTGAGCAGTAGTCTAGACTTGCTTACTATGGTTTCTTCAGTGGATTCTTAATCCTTTCTTGGATTCTCCGTGAAGTTGCTATTGGTTTCAATCTTTTCAAAGCGTATTTTTTCTTTTTTTGAGGTAAAAGATAGAAAAAAAAAATGTCATTATTAAAACGTATTTTTTGCTTAGTTTCCAACGTTTTTAAAATCGTGTTTTGTCAATTTGGGTTAATTTGCTTAGTTGATGCGTTCTTTATTTGGGATTGTTTAATTTGATTTTGGTATGGTACGTGTTAGTTCTTGTATATTGGTGATTGATGGTTCCTATGATGGGACTCATAAATTATCCTTTGATATCAGTGGCTTAATTTATGATTGAAACAATGACTGGTGGTGGAAGCCAAGTGTAAAAATATCTTTAAAAAAAAAAAAAAAACAATTTCGAATTTCTCAAGCATTATGTCATGTTTAATTTCAGTGATTCTCCTAGTTGAAAGTAACCATAAAATAGCCCTTAAAGAACATGATGCGCAAATGGTATTAGTAAGTAGTAACTTAATAAAGAAAAAAAGTGAGTATTTTAGCAAAGAAATAATAGATCACATATGAATCACACATATTTGGTTTTTGCTTTCAAAGAAAAAATAAATAAAGAAGAGAGTAAGAACTAAGAAATCAGCTTGTGAGGTGTTTATCACTTATTTTTTGTGATGCATGTATTATATGATTACGGGAAATCTAAGGACAAGGTGTTTATCACTAGCTTTCTGTGATGTGTGTATTATTTGATTATTATGGGAAGTCTAAGGACACAGGACCACCGTTTCCCTTGGCTGATGCTTCTTTTAAATCGGCAAAATTTGTAACTTGGTGAGCCATACCATGGGAGCAGATCGATGAAGCAGATTATTGAAATCATAATAATTGGACACAACACTTGAAGATAAGTTTTCCTTTTCTTTTCTTTTTTTTCTTTAGGTGGAAGGAATATGAGCACCTTTTGTAACACAAAAATCTAAAGCCTGTTTGGTAATGTTATTCTAGCAACGTTATTTTTATATACGTGTAGTTGAAAAAGTGTGTGAAAATACGTGTAATGTTGTTTAAATACTGAAAACTGTGGTTTAAACAACGGTAACAAATGAGCTCCTAATTTTAATTGCAAATTTGTAGAAAGTATGTTTGACACTTAATTAAGGCCTTATTTTATGCTACTCGCACAATGATGTCTTTAAATATTTCTCTAATTTGTGGGGAAAAAAATGCAAAAAATACATTACAACCCGCAAATGTGAAATAAGATCATTTACATCAAAACAAACATATATGGCCATGTGTGAATATTTGAAAATTTTGGAAAATCTATTGAAAGTAAAAGCTAGCAAGTTTTACGCTTGCATTTCAAAAATGAAAGGGAAAATTTTCAAAATGACAATTTGCTCTTTGTTTTTCCAGATTTCTAAAGTCTTTTTAACCTTAAAAAAGATTTGTGAGTAAATTACATATTTAATTGGTATCAAACTATGATAATTTAGTCATTAATATTTTAAACGTGTCAATTTAATTATAACATTCTAGTTTTATGTCAAAATGGTTTTAAGTGTGATTATGCTTATTTTTAAATATGTAATAAGATGATGTGGCATATTAGAATTGAAGGGGTAAAACATGATCATGTCAGATAAGACCGTTACCAGGCCTGCCATGTCAAAATTAACTCAATAAAAAAAACCAACTTAGTGATAAGCTTGCAGTAGGTTAAGCACGGTAGCGACACCCAATGGTGAAGACTGGTAGCAACCGATCGGCTGGTGACGCAGATTTTGGTATAATCTCTTTCTCTCTCTAACTCTCTGATCAAATGGGTTTTTATTGGAAATACAATCACAAACAAATACTTCAAGCAAAATTAGAAGATAATAAGAGATTAGTGTGAAACTGTGAATTGATGATGTAGCACATGATGACATGAACGTCATTGACTAGAGTTGGCCCTCAAAAGAAAGAGAATAGATTATTATGAAGTGTGAACTGATGATGTTCGGCTTGGACTTCACTGAGCAAAGTGAATGTTGTGCTCATACTAGTATAGGGTGCTTCTGCTTTCATTGATATTGTCATTTTATTATTTGCTATTTCATTTTTTTTTAATTAGGTAAGGCTGACATGGCAGTCCAGGTGGTACTCATATGTGTACCACCCCACCTAATTCCTTTTTATCGTAAAAGTCATAAGAACTTGTTTTTACACCAATTGTGGTCCCAAATTAAACAAAAAAATTGATTCACAAAGGTCAACAAAATTATGGTGTTGGGTTGCTTATACATTTTTGGATGACTATATTTTTCAAAACTTAATAAATTTTAACATAGTTCTTCCTAGCTTTTAAAATGTACATTTTTTTAATGAATAATTTTGATTACGAATGAACCTCTGTTTCTATGATTTGATAAGAATGTGAAAATATTTGGACTACGTTAAATTTTGGACCATGGCTAGACCAAAATCAAAATTTCTTTCTTTGGTAGACAAATAAATTTTTGTAAGTGAATAATACACTTTAGGAAGTTCCATTTAACTTTAGAAGCTTTTTGATTGGATAAGTTTAGTTAAAAAATTAGTTGTAGTTTTAAGGTATAACCTTATTCAATATTTTTTTTATTGAATGTGAATTTTGACAAATCCACAATCAAATTATATCTTCTTCCTATATCCTTCATGTTTGCAAAATTTCTAGAAAACTAAAGATCAACAGCTTTGTCATTAATAAATTATTTAAATTGCAAGTTTTTATAATTTAAAATAATGCATAATATATAAGCTTATAGATTATATAGTAAATAATAACACAAAATTAGGCATGTATATTTACAATGTAAAGAATATGCAATTCAACAGATAGATTTTCAAAATATGTAGAAATATTTATTTTCTTGAATAAGGTTGTAATTTTATGCTATAATCAGTTTTGTAGATAAATTTTGTTTGGATTTGAATTTACTTGTTTGGTGATACATGTTAAATACGTTAAATTTGAAGTCCAACCAAATATGATAGTTTTATATTTTACCTTTCACTTCTATTTTGAAATAAACATCTAGATATCAACATCAATTAACACCACCTCACTTACATTAAAGTTTCTAACTTGGTTTTTTTTTTTTTTTTTTTTTGAATCAGTTTGTTACATGTTTGATGCAACTAAAAGGTGGTCGAATACTATATATGGATACTCGCAATGGCAATGGGAAGAAAATTTATCAGTTATTTCTCACTAGTAGTCACTCGCATTCAAAAAAAAAATGTTACATATGTATAAAGAATAAGAGATGTTATATATGTATGAAGAATAAGAGAGGAATTGGAAGCTGAATTAAATACTTTGTAATAAATGTTTTGAGTAATAAGCACATCATACATCCTTGTTTTAACCAACACTCTTTGGTTTACACGATTGGTTGGGAAAAAAAAACGTTGAGCACAAGAATATATGAAAAGGATGCATAATTTGTTGTTTAAAATTATGTGATAAAATTGTCAACATCGTATTTTGCTCCATAATTTTTTAAAAAATAAATAGTTATTTAATGATGCCCAGATATTCGAAAAGTATTGTTGTATCCTAAACTGTAATTGAAGCATTGGAAACCAAATTGATGATTCTTGTTTACCTCAATTGAACATATGCTAAAAGGGTTTCATAAATTTGTAAAAGAATGTTGAGTCAAGTCTGATTTGACCAAGGTTGAACAAATTTGTCCACATTTGAACAAATTTTCAATCATCCAGTTAGAGTAAATGAGTTGCCATCTTAAAAAGCATGGAAATTTCTCTCAATTTAACTTATGCTACAAAATCAACTTTGAACTGGGGGAGATTTCGAAATCAGAGCTGAAATTTCTTATCAAGTAATCTTTGGGGTTCATAAATTTCTCCACCATGATCCAAATGAACTAAAATTGGTTGTATTTGAATGTAAATTTAGAGTTTTTCAACTGTTTGAAATTCGCCAAAGTGGAGGTTAGTAATTAGTAAGGCCTACACAAGTTAGAGGATGAGAGGGTAAAACATGGAGTAAACGAATTGTATACAACAAAAGTTGTGTCAAGATCATATCTTATCTACTCTCTATTTGTGTGAAAATATCCCAAATAAAACCCAAAAATTTTCAAAAATTTTACTTTTTACATTGGGGTGAAGGGAATAAAAAAAATTGCCTGCACCAAATCTCTTTTTAAGCTTTATAGTTATAGGGCTACATAGAACTGCATATATCAACAAATAAGTTAAAAAATTGCAGGTAAAAGTTGTGTCGCTGGACTTATTGATATCATTTAACAATAATCAAATTATTAGAACGATTATTTATGTTTTATTGTCATAATCAATATATGAACGACTTCAATGTCCCCAAGTGCTCCACTTTTCACAAGATTGCCGTAGTTATCATAGTGAGCATTGGGCTAGGGACCTCTTCCACCTGCCAAGCTTCTCTCTTCCCTGTAAAAGCTAATAAAGCCAATTGTTAGAGCACTTTAAAGGGTATTATGATATCTAAACGAAAAATTCATTAGACTTCTCCCCAGACGGAAAGTTTCTAATTAATTTTCCTCATTCTTTCTAGGAACATTCCTCTTACTCAGAAATCATGAGTGGGTGCAAGTAAGTGTGTAATAGACATTGCCCTTCTTTCTAAAATAAATAAAAAAGTAATAATAAAGAGAACGAATTATGAGACTGGAAAAGCAAACTCTAAGCCTACAAAAAGGCATTCAATCAACTTGTACATCAGACCACTACAGGGAACACGTTTTTTTTTTGAGAGAGGATTACAGGGGAAACTTAAGTTATGTTTATCAGAGTAAAACATTTTCGTTGTTTTCAAGTGTTTGGTGCAGTATAAAATATCCTGGTCAAACTGAAAATATTTTTAAATGCCCACTCCATTTCCAAACTCATTTATCTCTTCCCTCAAGGTATAAGATTGCCAACTTGGTAACTTAGAGTGGAATATCTGTCCGCAAAATTAACTTTTTAGTGGCGAGTTGCAAAATACCAAGACAAGTATCTTATTCAGTGAAATTGGACCCATTTTTGAACTTTAATGCCTCAAATAAAACATCAATAAAAGTATTTAGCAAGGTGTAAGAAATTAAAGAGATGCTGTTTAATAACAAGTTGTCAAAAACAATGATGGAAAAACTTCAATAAACAAAATTTCAACAAATCAAAACAATAAAAGAAAGAATGATACACATGATAAGTGATACAAGTACATATGCATAGGAAATTATACAAATAAATTACTTAACTCTCGTCGAGACTCTCGTGTGTGTGTGTGTGTGTGTGTGTTAGATTTATCTGTAAGCTAGCAGGCTGTCCCAATGGCTGTTATTACACCTTTGTTGACTTTTCAAAGTGTACCATGTATCTTAGAGAACTTATTATCATGTGATTAGCATGCTTGATTTTGCAAGCTCTACATTGCAAGTTTTACTCAACTTGGAGAAAATGTTTTGACATACCTTACGTGGTCCAATAGCCAGTTCATTATCCACAATGGATACTGCCCTAAAGCCCATGGGAAGTAATACTTCTTCATAACTGCAAAGATTTTAATTGGTAAGTTTGAAAAAAAAAAGTTGTAAGTGTAGACAAACATCCATGCAAAAGTTTCTTTAGTAATATCGATACTAGATTCAAACTACCAAGCCTCCCAACCCACAAGGGAGGGGCAGAAAAAAAAGAAGGTAAATAAATGTGTACTCTGAAATTGATACTTTGAATGGGGGTCCACCAACATGATCACTGATCTGCCATCACAAAAATTTTAGTTTCAACACAGCCATAAGGAAACCATTTTCACAAACATTTATAAATTTTGAAATTTCATTAATTAATCTGAACTTCACTTTAAAAATTGGAAGGTCTCTAAAATTCTAAGGACATGGCTATTGAAACGAATAGCAGGTAAGATTGTGGAAGAAGAAAAGAAAAGAAGGTAAGATTGTGGAATGTCTTATCAAATATCATATGATAGTGTTTTTCACATGCAAACAAGAATAAACAAAGAGAAAATAAGTGGGAAAAATTAATGAGGAATTAAGATCATTACTGGAAACATTAGTGTTATGAGTTCTCCACCAGGTTTCAATATATCACGAATTCTCTGTGCCCAAGCCAACCTCATGTCTGGTTCAATGGCACAAAAGAACCTGTAAATTCTCCATTAAAATATGATCACAACGAGATTCTTCTCGTGGACAACTAAACCACTGTTCATGCCAACTCACGTATAATCGAAAATGAGATCAAACAATTCACTTGGACTCCAAGTGACAAAGTCCGCCTTTAAGAAGTTAAAATAACTTGCATTCGGTAATGAGGAAGACAACTGCATTAACATTAAAACAGACTATTAAAATGAGAAGTAAAGAAAGAGATGAAAACCTGTACTAGGTCACCTCTTTAAACTGTAAAACAATTTAGATTCCATGACTTATCACAAGTTAAAGTCACAAAAATACCAGCTTCTTATGAAATAGTAACTGAATCTATCAGGTTCAACTCTCTATTGGTCTAGGTAATCCCAACGCAAGACATTTGCAAATGATCGCCATTGTAATTGGCCTTTACAGTGCTCTAAATTTCTCTATAACATAAATTTCCTAAGCATCAATTTTAATCTGAAAATGAATAATGGCATGTTTTCAGAAATTAGAACAACCCTGTTATTAGTCCTAATCCAATCTAACAGAGATCACAAGTGCGATATATCTAATCCCTGTCCTTAATACAACGGAGAGAAGCTGGGTCCAGCTATAGTTCCTAATCCAATTCAGAAATGCTAAATAACAACCAGTTCAGAGAGGCATTCCAAAAAGTTGATAAATTAGACAGTGATGGCCAAATAAACATGGGTAATTCAGTTTTAATATTTCAATTATATCATCATAGCCACATATATGGTTGTTTCTCCAAAGGAAACAGAAAATGAAATGGTAAAAGTAAAAACTTTCGGGTGTCCTTTCTTTCTAAGAGATTGCAAGCCTTAGTGAAGTCAGAATTTTCTGACCAACTGCTCTTACCTCAACTGCTTTCTTAATGGCAATGTCTGATATATCCAATCCAACAACATAGCGTTCAAGGCATGCAATTGCTGCTACATCATAACCTTGCCATATTTGAGCAATTTGTTGTTGGCCACAATAGCAAGCCAAAATGCTAGCAAACAGATAAAGATATAGGAACAGCACATAAATAATGTAACATGCAGACAGGGTAAAGGGGGAGGAAAGATATACACTACACCTTGTTCCCTTTTTAGTAATTCTTGATCAAGAAGAAGTTAAAATTCCATGTGTGGGAAAGGAGGAGTGAGGAAAGATACCAAGTGATTGATTTCTGATACAATCGAATAATTGCATCTGGAATTCATTAAACAACTGAATTTTGCTTCAACTTCATACTCAATTGCAGAGAGATTTAATCGTTATTGTTTAATCTTTTATACTTTTTTTGGGTCCCCCTCACTGGGATGGGATAGATATCATGTCAAATATCGTCTACCATATTTTAAGATGTCATTAATGATCATTGAATTAATCTTAAAACAAGAAATTACTTTAAAGTGTCATTATTTTTCTCCACAAATTATAATTTCATCAAACATAGATCACATGTAGATTTTCTACAGGATCATTGACCCAATTAATCATTGATGATGGATCCTCAAGGGACTAATCTTCCTGATAGAAAGTATTGAGATAGAAAAACAAGAAAAAGGAAACAGATACAAAATATTGACATGCAGAGGACTCAAACCTTGCATAAATATATAAGAAATTGAATTAATATGTCAGAAAGTAATATCTTGTGAGTAAGAATGAACCATAGAACTTACACTGCCACAACCAGGGACTAAAGCCCTACCCTTGGGAAGAGCTCCTGTCTGATGAAGATGCGCAAGAATTGGTGTCGGTTGTCCTAAATCCCATGGGGTCACACCTTGCGCCCAACTCTTTTCCCAACCACCTGAGATGGGTTAACATACAACAAAATGAGTACTGAACAACCAAACAAATCACATTCCATCCATAGTACAATCTGAATGTGTGCAATTTTCACATTTCTGCCATATTATTAGGCATAATAACATTGACACAAACATAAACTTACAACTGAACCAAGTCATTTTCATGTTCTTGGGACCCATTACAATACAAGAAAGAAGCAAAACCTTAATGCGGAGGTGGCAGCCTTTACTCTTAATATTTTCTTTAATACTGGTGCATCTAGAAGATTTAGGATGTCCCCTTTTAATACGGCCAGGGAGGTAGGTGCAAAGCCTTTAATGCGGAGGTGGCAGCCTTTACTCTTAATATTTTCTTTAATACTGGTGCATCTAGAAGATTTAGGATGTCCCCTTTTATCCATTAGTCTTTCCAGAGTTGTGCCTTGACCTTTATAATGAAATCTTAAGTTCTCTTGGATCTATCTGAGGTGAAACTCTCCCTCGGCTGTATCCTCGGACCCTCGGCGTATGGGCCAACTCATAGAGTTTAATCCTGGAGCAGGTCGGCCCTCCATGTTACAACCCAAAGGCCCATATGCCCACTTGGGTCCTTTTACTACCCACAATAGCCCCTCAAAACTCTAATTTTCAACATCCGATGAGAAAATTAGGGTTTTGATCCGATGAGAACTAACTCTGCATACTATGTGAATGATTGCACGTGTGGAAACCATTTCGCGTTCCAGAAGACGTCACTTGGCGGTTTTATTTTAAAAAACGTGCACATTTATTACTATGAGTTACACCTTGTCCCCCACGTTCAACGGTGAGATGGGCATCCAACGGTCCTCGTTATTTCACGAAAAATTGGGCGGGACAAATATAATTTCGAGGCCGCTTTCCGCACACCATGACGCTTTGGGAACCTGCGCCTTCATTTAATTCATCAAGGACTAATCCCATCAAAACATCAGTAAACATACTTTACCCGTAAAAAACCGTGGAAATCTGCACAACCTGAGATTCGTAAGTTTTTTATTCTTCTTTTCTTAACCTTTTCTCCTCGAATATTGTCCTCGGCTATACTTGTAGACATTTTCCCTTTTAGAGTTTAGTCTTTCGTTCCTTTCTGATGGGAAAATTTAAGTGTCTAGTTGATACCGCCGCTGGAATGGAAGGCTTCAGGGCCAAGTATCACATTCTCGGCAATGTAGGTTTAAAATATTGCCCGGCGGAAGCCGTGGCCAGCTCTAGAAAGGAGGGAGAGGTTATCATCCCAATGGTAGCCTTTGTAGAGGGTGGGATGACCCTCCCAATGAAGCCTGTAACTAGGGAGTACCTCCGCAACCACCGGTTGTGTCCCGATCAGTGCACCTCAAACGTTTTTAGAGTTTTGGGTAGCGTCGATGCTCTAAACGAGCAAATGGTCTAAACCTCACCTGGCACGATGTCGTCTTTCTGTACGAGTGTCATAAACTCACTAATGTAGGTTACTACATTAAATCTCGCTCCAGCGTCGTTAGACTAATCTCCTGTCTGCCCAAATCCAACAAAGGCATGAAGGATGACTACCTGATCATCTCTGGGAACTGGCACGACGGCCTCCATTGCCCAGTCGAGTGGGGAGATCCAGGTGCGACACCTTAGGATTAACCCCCCACCGCACAACTTCCTCTAACACTCACAAAAATGCGTATTCACATGTATTCATGTTTATTTAAGTTTATTATATGTTGTGTGAATCTGACCATGTTTGTTTGCTTTGATGTCTTTCTTTGCAGATAAGCAACACATGCGCCCACGCTTGAGCCACTGCAACGTTGCAGATCTAAACCGGGTATTGCGCTCCGAGGTGTTTGTCAGCGAGGACCTACAACTTAGGGCCGCTCACTTGATTCTAGGGTACGATCTTGTATCCTCGGACTTCCAGGCAATAGAGAACACCATTATTGCAGGTGACCGGCGGCGTAGGAAGATCAACGTAGCCAGACCTCACTTCCTGGACGATCATGACCTCCCTGACAGCCCTAACACCATACTGTATTTACAACCGATTGCTGCGGTCCCTCTAGCTACACACTCCCAGGCAACCATTGTCCCAGAGGAGTAAGTGTCTTCTTCAAACACTTTGGACGAGGAGATAGACCAGTTTCGGCTCGAGGACTCCCCACGACCTCGCGGAAACCCATTTGTCATCCTCTCGGACGAGGAGGAAGAGGAAGCCGAGGCCTCTGGGATCGCGGGTCTAGTGATAGCGCGTCCAGACGACAGTTCAATCGAAGAAGAAATGGACACGCTTAAGGATCTCATGACCGATAGAGGTGCCCATGTGGCAAAGAAGGGAGCGAGAGGGTCCCAAGCTCCCCCTGCCTTGCCACCACCTCCTCCTCTTTCAGCCGACACTAAGCCTCCAGCCAAAGATCCCAAAAAGAAAAGGAAAGCAGAGGTCGAGGGGGCTGGAGGAGAAAAACAAAAGAAGATGAAACAGCCCGCAGCGGCCCAGCAGCAGAAGTTGGACAAGGGCAAAGGGCGCGCCCGCTCAGTTGAAAGCGGGGAGATCAGAGACGTGGCCGAGGTGCGCCGAGCACCAGCTACCTGGTCTCCTGACTTGAGACTAGACGGCGCTCCCGTTCCCTGCCATTCCAGTATCAGGGCGGTCCAGCAAGGCCATGCTCACCACCTAGCCGAGGTGCTGGAGCGCCCTCTTCTGCTTCCCAAGGACATGGAAACCTTGGAGAAAATGGGCCAGCCGCAGCTGTTCCTCTCGTTGAAGAGGGGTTTAGCTCTGGTAAGTTCCACCGTACACTAACATTCTATACTGGTTTGTAAATACTTCACTGTATTTAACCTCCTATCCTTTTTGCAGTCCATCCAAGAGGTTTTCACTGCCGAGAAGTTCGTGGACGACTCTCGGAAGCGCGCTGGGATGGAGCAAGAGCTAAGGTAAGAGGCAGAAAGATCTCTAAGCCAGGCCCTAGCAGAGAATGGGAAAATCACGTCCCAGCTGGCTGACTTGAAAAGAGATAGAGATGGTGATAAGGCCAGCTTGAAGACGATGACAACCCAAGTGGAGGGGCAGCGTAAGCTCCTTCGTCAAAAGGATGACGAGCTTGCCCAAGTCCAACAGGCACGCTCTGACTTGGAAAAGGAGCTTACGCGGGCTAAGGAGGAGGCTCGCGCCCACCAGCACACACTGGAGGCTGCGAAAAAGGCCAGTTATTAGGAGGGGGTGACCAGAACGCAAGAAGAGCTGACAGAGGCTTTCGCGGCCTTGTGCCGAGAGTACTGTCAGTAGGTCTGGGGAGAGGCCATGAATGCGGTAGGGGTTCCTCAAGCTTCCGAGCTGAGGAAGCCCGAGAACATCTGGCTTCCCCTAGACATACAGGAAATTGAAGACCCTCCTGTTGCTGCCTCTCCTGCCCTTCCTCCTGTAGTGGAAGAGCTCGTCCCTGCTCCTACAGAACCTGAAGGTTCTCACAAAGAGAAGGACGAGTGTGGTGGTGCCGAGAAGGAGCAGATCCAAAGTGTGGAGCCCCCCATGCCTTCAACAGACAAAGGGAAACAAGTCTTGTCCACCTTTGAGCTAGAATTGAAGAGTACTGAGGCTGGCAGCAGCTCCCTTCAAGACCCCCCTTCCCTAGTTTAGGGCCTAGTATAGGAATTTTCTGTTCTCCCCTTCTTTGTATATGATTAATGAAGAAGATTTTTATTCAATTTTTGTTCACATTGTCTTTGTTTTACTTTATTCTTTTTGTGCTTGCCATGAAAGCTTTTAATAACAAACAGTTAAAGGGGAAGCAGAATAAATAAGTACAACTCCACCATGCAATTAACTATGACTTCAAAACAGCCGCATAACTTAATTTAGACATCAAATAATACCAAAGTTAGACAACTCATATGACAGTTAAACCTTTGTAATCTGATATATTGCTTTGAGCAGGATGTAAGGTTCGAAGACCATTCCTTGCAAAAATTTTGCTTAACACTTAAAAATGAAGAACTTGAGATCCAAATTAATAAATGATGAGATAATGATTTCCATAAAAAGGGTGATAAGAATAAGAACAGTGACAAAATATTAAGAATAGTGACAAGGTTTGGTCCGAGGACTATACTTAACCAAGTTTCTATTTGATTTTTAAGAACAGTAACTTCAAGTGTTAATTTCCCCAAAGTAGGAAGTCAAAGGACCCGGCATAACTAAGGTTCTGTTTAACAAATGACAAGACATCAATTTCCACAAGGTTTGTGGTCCGAGGACTACACTTAACCAAGTTTTTGTTTGATTCTTAAGAACAATAGCTTTAAATGTTAATTTCCCCAAAGTAGGAGGTCCGAGGACCCGGCATAACTAAGGTTCTGTTTAACAAATGACAAGACATCAATTTCCACAAGGTTTGTGGTCCGAGGACTACACTTAACTAAGTTTCTGTTTGATTCTTAAGAACAATAACTTCAAGTGTTAATTTCCCCAAAGTAGGAGGTCCGAGGACCCGGCATAACTAAGGTTCTGTTTAACAAATGACAAGGCATCAATTTCCACAAGGTTTGTGGTCCGAGGACTACACTTAACCAAGTTTTTGTTTGATTCTTAAGAACAATAACTTCAAGTGTTAATTTCCCCAAAGTAGGAGGTCCGAGGACTCGGCATAACTAAGGTTCTGTTTAACAAATGACAAGACATCAATTTCCACAAGGTTTGTGGTCCGAAGACTACACTTAACCAAGTTTCTGTTTGATTCTTAAGAACAATAACTTCAAGTGTTAATTTCCCCAAAGTAGGAGGTCCGAGGACCCGGCATAACTAAGGTTCTGTTTTACAAATGACAAGACATCAATTTCCACAAGGTTTGTGGTCCGAGGACTACACTTAACCAAGTTTCTGTTTGATTCTTAAGAACAATAACTTCAAGTGTTAATTTCCCCAAAGTAGGAGGTCCGAGGACCCGGTATAACTAAGGTTCTGTTTAACAAATGACAAGACATCAATTTCCACAAGGTTTGTGGTCCGAGGACTACACTTAACCAAGTTTCTGTTTGATTCTTAAGAACAATAACTTCAAGTGTTAATTCCCCAAAGTAGGAGGTCCAAGGACCCGGCATAACTAAGGTTCTGTTTAACAAATGACAAGACATCAATTTCCACAAGGTTTGTGGTCCGAGGACTGCACTTAACCAAGTTTCTGTTTGATTCTTAAGAACAGTAGCTTCAAGCGTCAGAGGTACTCATAAATTTGAAATATTAACTGACAAAAGCACATTTTATTAATAATAATACCTTCTAAGATTATTTACATTCCATGGGCATGGTACAATTCTTTCATCTAGGTCAGCTAGCCGATATGACCCTATGCCTGCTACTGAAATAATGCGATAGGGGCCTTCACAGTTGGGTCCTAGCTTACCCCAAGCTGGGTTCTTAGAAGTGCCTACAACTTTCCTTAGTACAAGATCACCAGGTGCAAGTGGCCTTAGCTTCACGTGGGCATCATATCCCCGTTTTAGCTTCTGTTGATAATAAGCCATTTGGACCATAGCTGCCTCGCGTCGTTCCTCGAGTAAATCAAGACCTTTCTCCAGGAGTCCATTGTTATTCTCCAGGCTAAAAGAGCTTGTCTTTAGGGTGGGAAAACCAGATTCCAGAGGTATCACCGCCTCGGCTCCATAAGTCATAAAGAATGGCGTTTCTCCCGTGGACCTACGTGGTGTGGTCCGATACATCCACAGAACATGAGGGAGCTCTTCTACCCACCTGCCTTTCGCATCGTCCAACCTCTTCTTGAGCCCACTGACTATGACCTTGTTAACGGCCTCGGCTTGCCCATTTCCCTGAGGATAAGCTGGGGTGGAGTATCTATTTATGATACCCATGTCACCACAATATTGCCTAAAGGCCTTGCAGTCAAATTGAAAGCCATTGTCTGAGATAAGTGTGTGTGGTATACCGAACCTGGTGACAATATTTTTCCAGATAAATTTTTTGGAATCAACATTTCTAATATTTGCTAAGGGCTCGGTCTCAACCCATTTAGTGAAATAATCTGTTCCCACAAGAAGCCATCTTTTGTTTCCTGCAGCTCTCGGAAACGGCCCCACTATATCCAATCCCCATTGGGCAAAGGGCCAAGAACTGGAGAGAGGGTTAAGAACCCCACCAGGTTGATGGATATTAGGGGCAAACCTCTGGCATTGATCACATTTTCTGGCATAGTCTTGAGCCTCTCTCTGCATATTGGGCCACCAATAACCTTGAGTCAGAGCTCTATGGGCTAAGGATCTTCCCCCGGTGTGGCTTCCACAAATTCCCTCATGCAGTTCCTCCAGTAATGCTTCCGTTGATTCAGGGTGCACACACAACAAGTACGGTCCTGAGAAGGATCGTTTGTACAGTTTCTGGTCCTCGGACAACCAGAAACGTGACGCCTTTCTACGTATCTTATCTGCTTCAGATTTGTCCTCAAGAAGGATATCATTCCTAAGAAAAGATATGACCGGGTCGATCCAACTAGGTCCAGGCCTTATTAGATGGATGTGAGCCGCATTGACGGGGGTAATAGTTGGCTCCAACAAATCCTCCACGAGGATAACCCTAGGCAAGTCCTAAACCGAGGAAGTCGCCAACGTAGCCAAAGAATCTGCATGAGTGTTTCCACTCCTAGAGATGTGAGCTAAGGCAAAGGAGTCAAATTCAGCTTGCTGACGTTTGACCTGGGCCAAATATTCCTGCATTCTGGGGTCTCTAGCCTCCATGGTCCCCATGACTTGGCCGACCACTAACTGAGAGTCCAAGAACACATGGATTTCCCTTCCACCCATCCTACGTACCATCTACATGCCTACCAAGACTGCTTCATACTCGGCCTCATTGTTAGTAGCCGAGAAGGCCAATCTTAAAGATTTTTCGAAGACAATTCATTCAGGGGACATTAGAACAAGTCCAACACCAGACCCTCTCTGATTAGCAGCCCCATCCACATACACTTTCCAAGCCGAGGGCACTGCGGCCGTGATCACTCCAACTGATTTTCCATCCATGTGTGCTTCTTTTAGAGTTTCTTCTAGCAATGGTTCAGTAAACTCTGCCACCAAGTCAGAGAGGACCTGACCCTTCACCGAGGTGCGAGGCTTGTATTTAACGTCAAAAGCTCCTAAAATGGTTCCCCACTTTGCCACCCTACCAGAGTAATCGGTGCTGCGTAGCACCGCTTTGAGAGGCAATTGGGTCAGAACCACCACAGTGTGAGACTGGAAATAATAAGGAAGCTTGCGCATGGCGTGAACTATGGCCAGAAGCGCTTTCTCCAAAAGCAGATAGCGCAACTCGGCCTCATTCAAAGACTTACTAACGTAGTAGATCGGTCTTTACACCCCGCTTTCATTCCTTATACGGACCAGGCTGACCGCGTGGACAGCCACTGCCAGATAAGCAAACAAGACCTCTTCCGCCTCGGGGCGAGACAAAATGGGCGGCCGAGAAAGATATTGCTTGAGTTGTTGGAAAGCTAACGCACAGTCCTCGGTCCATTGGAACCCTTTCCATTTATTCAACAATTGGAAGAAAGGACGGCACTGGTCAGCTGACCGAGAGATAAACCTATTCAATGCAGCAATCATTCCGGTCAATTTCTGGATCTCTTTTAGGTTACGAGGAGGCTGCAAATTCTGAATAGCCTTGACCTGTGCTGGGTTCACCTCTATGCCTCTGTGGGTAATCATGTATCCCAAAAACTTTCCGGATCCCACGCCAAAAGAGCACTTTGAGGCGTTAAGGTGCAGTTTGTACTTTTTTAGCACCTGGAAGGTGTCGGCTAGATCTCTCACGTGTGAAGGTATTGTTTTGCTCTTAACCACCATATCATCCACATATACTTCAACGGTCTTCCCCAGTTGCTGTTCGAACATTCTAGTCATCATCCTTTGGTAGGTAGCCCCAGCATTCTTCAAACCAAATGGCATGACCTTATAATGATAATTCCCCGTCGGTGTAATGAAGGTAGTCTTCTCCTGATCCTCCAATGCCAAGAGAATCTGGTGGTAACCCTGGAAGGCATCCAAAAAACTCATCCAAAATGTCCGACAGTGGCATCCACCAGTTGATCAATACGCGGCATTGGGAATGAATCTTTGGGACAGGCCTTGTTCAGATCAGTAAAGTCCACACATACCCTCCACGTTCCATTCTTCTTTTTAACAACAACTGTATGGGCCAACCATTCGGGGTAGAAAACTTCTTTGATAGCCCCAGCCCTTTTGAGTTTAAGCACCTCTTCCTTCACAGCCTCGGAATGTTCTCTGGAAGAACGCCGAGGTGGCTGCCTTCTCGGAACAATAGCTGGGTTGACATTTAAATGATGACAAATGAAGTTCGGATCGACGCCCGGAGCTTCGTAAGGATCCCACGTAAAAACATCAATATTGTCCTTCAGAAATTCTAACAATTCGATCTTCTCTTGGTGTGGCAAAAGTATGCCAACCTGGAAGAACCTCTTTGAGTCATCGGCTACTGGAAATTTCTCTAACTCCTCACAATGTGTCTCCTCTCCTGTCACCATTCCAGATGAATCAGGAGCTGTTAACTGCTATAAGTCTTTGGTGATTAAAGCCGAAGACTCGGCTTCTGTCTGATGCAGTACTGCAGTCGATATGCACTGCCTGGCTACCGATTGGCTGCCGAGGATTTCCTCAACACATTCCCCCGAGGGGAATTTAACTTTAACATGCAAGGTAGAGGAGACAGCTCCAAGCGCGTGCAGCCAAGGCCTGTCGAGGATGGCTGTATATGGAGAGTACGTGTCAACCACAATGAAATCCACCTCAACCGTTTCTGAGCCGGATTGAACGGGTAAATGGATCTGTCCCTTCGGCACAACGGCTTTCCCTTCAAAGCTTATAAGTGGCGAGTCATAAGGAGTAAGATCTTCCAACTTCAACCTTAACCCCTTAAATAGATCAGGGTACATGATATCTGCACAGCTGCCCTGATCTATCATCACCCTCCTCACATCATAATTCCCTATCCTAAGCGTAACTATAAGGGCATCGTCATGGGGCTGGATAGTCCCTACCTTATCCTCCTCGGAAAACCCTAAAACGGGCAGATTTAGCTTCAACCTCTTCGGTCTGCAGCCCGACTCCTCGGCCTGAGGATGGGAAACTGCCATCACCCTGGTGGGAGCCGAACCGGTCCTGCCAGGTGCAGCAAAAATAACATTAATTGTTCCTAAAGCCGGCCGAGATGAATTATTCCTCTGATTGTTTGAGCCAGATTGACTGCCCGGCCCGCTAGGTTGGCACAAGTGTTGCTTCAGTTTTCCTTCATTGACAAGCTGCTCCAAGTGACTCCAAAGGGTCCGACAATTCTCGGTAGTGTGGCCCACATTTGGATGGTACTGACAAAAGAGGTTCTGATTCCTCTTCACAGGGTCCCTTGACATCTTACCAGGCCATTTGAAGAAGGGCTCCTTACGAACTTTCTCCAACAACTGATGCACTAGTTCTCGGAACACAGTGCTCACGGCCTAAGGTGCTGCCGAGCCGGACTGCCCAACGTAATCTCTCCTCAGCCTGTTATTGTGGTACCTGTCCGACCTGAAATCCCTTCTCTCCTGCGGGATAACCTTCTCCTTTCCCTTTCCTTGCTGTTGGTCTTCCTCCACTCTCTTGTACTTGTCAATACGGTCCATGAGGCGACGTACACTGCGGATGGGCTTTTTGGTCAAAGACTTTCTCAGGTCGTGATCAGTAGGAAGGCCTACCTTAAAGGTATTAAGCGCCACCTCATTAAAGTCACCATCTATTTCATTAAACATCTCCCAGTAACGGTCGGAGTATGCTTTCAACGTCTCTCCTTCCCTCATGGTCATGGATAACAGCGAGTCCAATGGCCGAGGTACTCTGCTACACGTAATGAACCGCGAAGCGAATGCTCTAGTAAGCTCCCCAAACGAACCTATGGACCCCGATTTAAGGCCGTTGAACCACCTCATAGCAACAGGTCCCAGGCTAGAGGGGAAAACTTTACACATCAGGGTCTCGTTGTGAGAGTGCACCGCCATCCTCTGGTTAAAGTGACTCACGTGCTCCACCGGATCAGTCCGACCATTGTAGATGGTAAAAGTGGGCTGGGTAAACCTCCTGGGAAGCCTTCCTTTCTCAATCCTCCATGTAAACGGAGATTTGGAGAGTTGGTGCAACGCCCTACTCATAGCATCGTTGCCTAAGCCCCTAGAACGAAGCTTCTTACGTCTGCGGGTTGGCTGGTCGTCCTCCTCACCGGAGGACGTTGCACTGGTGGGAGAGCGCGACCTTGAGCTGGAGCCACCTCCCCTATCCTCCTCTGAGGAAGGATTAGACGAGGACGGTGAAAACCTACGTTTAGCACGGCGTAACTTCCTCTTCAAACGATTGATTTCCTTCTGCATGGACTTAGAACCTTCCTCGTAGGTAGTGCTACCCCCACCATGAGTATGGCTAGCCCCTGGGTATTCTGTATGGACGCTTCCCTCACGATCCCTTCGACGCTCAAGACGCTTGAAAAGATCCTCCGGCTGTGATCCCTGTGACTCTGCATGGTGAGAACCCAAGCCTGCCATAGTATTCCCACTCCTTCTAGACTAGATTTCCCACAGACGGCGCCAATTGTAAGTGCACAATTGCACCTGGACCCAAAGACAATCACGGGCTCAGGCCCAATGAACCTTAAACAATAAAATTTGTAGAGTGTGGGCTTGAAACCTAGGTTAGAAGTACTGGGAGCTTGATAACAAGCTTTTATAAACAAATACAGGTAAA
Organism: Castanea mollissima; assembly: GCA_014183005.1. NCBI lineage: Eukaryota > Viridiplantae > Streptophyta > Magnoliopsida > Fagales > Fagaceae > Castanea > Castanea mollissima. The sequence continues at coordinate 1,315,937 of JACAVU010000007.1, forward strand.
TAACGAACAATAATTGCAATGGATCTCCTCGGACTCGAGCCGAGGACTACCTCTTTAGTATTTCTCTTTCTTCCTTAAAGATTACAATTTCTTAACTTCTTTCTTAGCTACCGCCCCCTTTTCTTTGGCCTTTACCCCCCTTTTATACTTCCCTCCCTGATACTTTTTGAACAGTGACTAGAAGTTTCCATCTCACTGTTTAGGGGTCACCTCCCCATTAATGCGACTAGGGAGGTATGTGCAGAGCCTTTAATGCGGAGGTGGCAGATTTTACTCTTGATATTTTCTTTAATACTGGTGCATCTAGAAGATTCAGGATGTCCCCTTTTATCCATTAGTCTTTCTAGAGTTGTGCCTTGACCTTTATAATGAAATCTTAAGTTCTCTTGGATCTGTCCGAGGTGAAACTCTCCCTCGGCTGTATCCTCGGACCCTCGGCATATGGGCCAACTCATAGAGTTTAATCCTGGAGCAGGTCGGCCCTCCATGTTACAGCCCAAAGGCCTATATGCCCACTTGGGTCCTTCTACTCCCCACAACAACTTTATCAAAAAGAAAAAAAAAAAAACCATTTAAATCATTTCCTTTTACATATTTTCCTTAAAAAACACAACTAAAATTTAAATAAAAATATATATTAGATTTAATAAATTGATAATTAGTTGAATTTTTATAACATCTTATAAAATTATATTAAAATAATATAGGTACACAACTAAATTGAAATAGAATAAAAGAAATAATTTAACAAATATTAATATAACCATTATTTTAGTCACAAATTTTTTATTCAATTCGCAATATACCCCTACATGAGTTTATTTACAATAATTTCATTTCTTTTTTATGTCATATTCTTACGAAATATTTTTTTTATATAATCTTGAGTCGAATAAAACACATGTATTTCATGCTCATGCATATTTCATCTTGTACATTACTAACTATGCTGGAAACATTAATCTTAGGCCCTTTTTATACAACTTTGTTTCGAAAATCTTAATAGAAGGATGAGAGAAATTATTAGGTCTGATAGGAGGATGGAGAAAGTGATCATTCAAACCAATGAAATGATGTCACTCATACAAATGTATGAGTTAGCTTCCTAATCAACACAAATTTTATAAAAATTAAAATTCACCAAATAATATCATATTTGCATAAATAACAGTGTTTTATTAATTAGGAGGATTAGGGAGAACCACCTTACCAATCCTCTAATAGACCTAGAAATTTCTCGATAAATGGAAGTAAAAATAAGTGATCCATCAATCCCTAGTGTTCCTCGTCAGAATCTTGGTTTTTCAATAACCAACTCATCATAAGGATTTAAAGTTAATGGGTTGACTAATTTTCTAAATTATAAGGATCTAGAAGAACTACAATTAAATGCTGACTGTATCTTTAGTAGGAAACAAGATTTTGTGTTAGGTTTTTGTACTGGTTCAGCAAATTGTCTAGGCTCTCCATGAGTTATTGGTTTTGCAAAATACACTTACAATTAACTCCTTAATTTCTCTCATGTCCCGTCAGAGAAGCTTCGGCTGAGCCCAGAGATAGTATGAAATGACCACTTTACCCTCTAATAATGCACATCTCCTCACCATTCCATTGATAGACTTCTTCCATTTTTATATTTTGGATATCTTTAAGATCCGCTTATTTTATTGAAATTGAAATTTTTTTGCTGAAAGTATTGTACATAAAGGTAAAACTTAGATGAAATAGTATAATAGATCCATAAATAGTACCAAAAAGTACAGTGAGACCCATAAATAGTACAAAAATAAGCTGAATAGTAAAATAAATTGGCAAAATTAATTTTTGCCAAACGAACACTATATGGGCTTAGACCGAATGGTGAGAACTGAGGAAGAAAAAAAGAAAATAGAAACAAAGGTTTGTGTTTGTCCAAAATTATTTGTTAATTGAAGGTGGCCTGAGCTTATATTTATATGTGGGTGGAAAAGGTTTGGAGCCTTAGGCTTAAACTATGGCTAAGAATATGACATGCATCTTGTCATGTGCAATGCATATGACTCACTTGAGTCATATGCATTGCACAGAAAAAATATTAATGTCATCTTCCTATTAGTTGTTAAAATCTAAGACTCTAAACATATTTGGATCCAAACTTTATCCTATATTGGCCACCATTGCTGTTTTAGCCTCTGTAGATCTATGTGTATGCCCACTTGGTCGCGGGTCCGAATTACTCTTGTAGAATGAGCTGGAGGGCTTGGACCCGTCATAAATGTTATATAAAAAAAACCAAACACACCCCCCCCCCCCCCTTTAAAAAACCTCTTTGCCTTGATTGCCACCAATTTGGCAATGGAACAAAGTTACTAATGATGATTCCCACACTAGGTTCACATTTTCTCAATTACTGCCTTTGTACTTTGAGTGAACTATAGATCCTTTCAAAACCCTTCACCAAATGCATGTATTATGATAACACGAGTCCTTGTTCAGTTTGCCTACATCATGGCAACCAAAAGTTCTAATGATCCTTTTATCTTTCAAATGCAAACAAAATTGTAACTAAAAATTCAAATGGAGGCTTGGAGGAGTGACATTGAAGTGAAGGCAGTCAGGCATATTAAAAAAAAAAAAAAAAATTCTTCTATTGGATTTGGTTGAAAAATATTTTCCCTATTGCATATGGTTAATAATAGCCAATTTATTCAACCCGGAATTATTTCTTTTTACTCTCTTTGTGCCAATTTTAATGGATATTTAAAAAGAATTAGCTAATCACAATAACAAATATAAATAAAAAAATTAAGCAACAATCCATAATCAAGACACAAAATTAAAATGAAGACCATATCCCACAACTCCATGGCAACCGGGCAATGAAGGCTGATTGTGAGTTATAACATTAAAATGAAACTTAACATTTATTTTAGGAAATATCTTACTCATACAATTATCTCTCCTTAAAAATTGTTATTTTTAAATTTAAGAGAGATATGTGTTATTTTTTATGATTTTTTATTTTTATAATTATTAGATGTATATGGAAAGTTTGCTTATTTGGAAATATATTAAGTTTTGAAATTATTGCACTTACTAGGGAATAGCTAATATAAAATTTTAAAGAGGAATAATTATTTCTCATTTTGAAGAATAGCTATTCATAAGAATGACTATTCCTTGTAATAAAAACATAACCAAATTAAAGAATAACTAAATCATAGGAATAACTATTACATTACATCGCCTATTACAGTCTACCAAACATGACCTAAGTTATGTCCATGACATTTTGAATGAAAAATCCAGCAACTTGCTTTAAAAAACCCTGGAAGCAACGGAAACAGCCAATGATTCTTGCCACTATAGGCTTTAGGTCAAATTAAACCTTGCAAAATCAGGCATCATATTTATAATATACTCAGCCTATCTGTCTCATATTTAAAATATACACAAATCCAAAGAACCAAGCCAGCAGCCTCTACCTCTATCCAAATTCCCACCTTCAAAAACAGTTTTGTAATTCCCTGTAACTTAGGCATCTTATTAAGTTTGAGGGAAAGATATGGATTATGATTATAAGAATTATTATTAAGGGGTTTTACAATTAGCATTGGCCAGACATGATGTATCACAATGATGTTAAAAGCACCAAGTGCACTTTAGCACTAAGACCTCTTTAGAACCTAAGCACAAAGTGTAAAGCAGAAGAGCACATCTAATTGAAGTAAAGCGCAGATTGTTAAATATAAAGTAGAATGAAGTCTCATAAAAGATTATTAAACCAAAAAAGTATTAAATAATTAAAATAGTAACATATATAGCTTATTTGCTCAAACAGTTGGAGAATTTCAGAATTGTGCAACTGCACAAAGCTTGTAGGCTTTAAATAATATATAGGCTATTTCAAATTATTAAAAGTTTTGCACAGCAAATTTGGAAAGAATTATTAACGCAGAGTATGATAATCAAATAATTATATTAAATTTAAACAAGACACTGATACAATTCTCATGAACTTTGCAAAATAAAATAGGCAGTCCTTAGGCAGGGTAACAATGATCAAACGAAGTAATGCATATCAGTCAACAGTGGCCTCACAAACATCTAGGTAGGATTGCCTCCAATATATAAACCATCTCAAACGCATCCACAACTGACAAAAAAAAAAAAAAAGGAGTGCATCTGACCACACATGAATAACATGATCACATTGCACCAAAAAACACTACATTCTTTGAAAGGGCCCAAAATAGTTGTAGAACAGTGATGTGCATGGCCTCTAAGCTTACAAAATTGTACTGTAGAAACTTTTTTATTTTATTTTAATAAGTTAAAAAAAAAAAAGGCGAACTTGCTTAAGACAAAAGAGTGCACAAGTTTCTTTGAATATATATCATTATTACTTATCAAAAGAGTGCACAAGTTTCTTATCATCCAACTTATGCAGGCAGCATAAAAAAATAGTCCAACATAAAAAAGAGTAATCATATATCTAAAGTTCCCACAAAATAATTAGTTAGTTACACCTTATGTCAAAATGGATGTATCTGCCACATGGAACTTTAGGTTGGTCAAAATATCTTCTCACTTAATTTTCACTTATGCTTTACAAAACATTTTCTGAGCTATGAGCTATCAACAACTTAGATGACATCAAAAAGTTTAATTTACAGGGGAAAGGATAATAATAAAGATTTTCTAGTGAGACTGAGACTAAGTCACAATTGACAGTGTGAGCTTCCAAGATACATAGATTAGTTAGGTAAGGTTCTACCCAACAACAGCTGAGTCTAATAAGAAGTTTCTATAAAGGTAAGCCTCAAAAAGCCCAAGTAAATATTCCCATGTGGTGCTTCATTTTTCCTTACAAAGGATTTTTTTTGTGTACTACTAATAATAATAATTTTTTAATTTTAGAATAGTTTTTGGTCTTCCACCACCACCCCACCCCACACCCCCCAAAAAAAGAAGGCTTTAGGATGCGCCTTTACCTGGCTTTAATGGAATATTATTTTAGGGGAACTTAAGAAGGATTTATGACTAGGCTTTGACTCCCTCAACACAACTAAGGCCTCTTTTTCTATCATACTAAGGATGGTTGCACGATTAATTTCTATAAAAATTATAACCATATTATATGCATATTGGTAGATCTGTATCCCATATTTGTCCTATATGGTTAATAAACCGAAGTCCTAACTAAATTTACTAGTAGAAAAAACATAACAATGAACTCTACAAGGATGATATCTAAAGTAAAGGTCTACATAGAAACTTAGTTTTATAGAAGTTACAGGATGGATATCTTTAATGTTAAAATCAATTGCAAGAACTGGCTCCATATCCATCTGCACAGAACAATAAAGAGAGTTGAAAATTAGGCAAACTAAAATCATTCATAGGACATTTGGAATGAGACACAATACAAGTCCTAAACAACATAAAAATCTCTAGAGGAACAACTACATTACATTCATATTCATATTCATATTATAAATTGTAAAATCAACAACAAGGCAGAAAGAAGTTATTTTTTTTTTATATGTATTATTTATTATAAATTTCAATAGTTGGGAGAGGGTAAATTTGAATCCTAGACATCTCCGTTGGAAACACTAGGAAGTGCCAGTTGAACTACAAGGCACTGGACAGGAAGAAAGAAGTGATATTAGCAACAATAAAGCCTAAAAGTGGGGAGTCTGGGGACACAAGTGGGCTTGCCTGAAGCTTGGCAAGCATTTACCTAAGCTTGATCTGCAAATTAATGATATTAATAAGAGATCACACAGACCACCCAAAGGCACAAAAATCTCTAGAAACTACACTTGCCCATAGTAGAGGCAAAAAGTTGTTTGAGCTAGAGTAGAGGTAGCTTAAATACGCTTTGATTCCTCAAACTTTTGTATCAGCCTATCAGGAGTATCTATGACACCTAAGTGACCAAGACCAAATTTCAATCAAGTTGAATTTGTTCAATTAGAAAGTAAGAGAATCAATTAATAGAAGTTTATAATTTTATAGATGTTCATAATCCTAAAATTAATTTTGGACTAGCTGGTGTATTAAATAAATAAAATTAATGTCTAAATAACTGTTACTGTAGTCAACAAAGAAATTTCACCTTCCAACATTGTTTTGCAAATTCATCTTGTTTTGTTTTAGAACTCAGCGTGGGTGGCGGTCTTAACCTGAACCATAATTAGGCCAACAAAAACCAGTTCAAAAAATGTACACAATCAACATGTTAGTTGGAGGATTTTATTCTATGGAATTTTAGAGTATTTTTAAAATTCTAATGAAAATTTAACCTCAAATACTCGGATTTGCATAAATGATGTGGAAAGAAAAAATTGTCCCAGAACATGTTAGGATCCCTCACTATCCTTAGGTAAGGGAAGCTTAGGTATCCTCAGAGATAAGTTGCATTACATTAATGCTTACCTATATATATATATTTTTTTTTTCTGCAGTATGTGTTATATAAGTTTCTTTGTCTAAAACAAGAAAAGCGACACCGGCACCATTAAAAAAAGAATAACAACCCTTACACAAATTTCTTATGACACATACAAGAAAAGGATTGGATGTAACCAGATAAGAAAATCCACAACATCTTACACTATATTCTCTGGCACATCCTTTGGCGAAAAAAGCGGGGGCAACAGAATCATCACATCCTCATGATCCACATCCATCAGTCCACCCTTATCTAAAATAAAAAATAAAAAATAAAAGCGCACAAAAAATTATAGATCAAGAAGCACTTTAATTTGTATGCTCTGTTATAATATTAGGCGTAGGTCTGCTGGGGCTCAATTTCCTATTGTAACATACTTGCACTTGTATTTACTAATACCTTTGACTACCCAAGCTAACCCCAGCTAAATTAAGGGACTAAATAAATGCAGTTATTGACATAGAAAATATGCATTTGTCTCTTCTCTCAGTTTTATAGCACGTTCAAAGCGGTATAGCTAATGTAACATATAGACTTCACCAAAATGTGGCTCCTCCACTTCTGCCCAATTTCTCTTTTTCCTTCGTGCAACATCTGCATGAACAGCCACAACATGCTGGTAGTCTACCATTCCTTCACACAAGCACGTGCACACGACAATGTTAGAATACCACAGAAAACAGATGTAATACAAAGTACTGAAAAGAAAAACGTGAAAACTTTTAGGGACATAAATGAAAACAAGTCAAAGTTAGAGGGCATGATTAGTAATTTAACCAACATTTCAAGCCCAAATTGTTAAATAATCCAACTTTCAGCAATTCAACAAAGCAGTAAATAATCCAAACGCTTACTAACAAAAACAGATGCCATTCAAAGGTATGAAATGAAACAAAAAAACGAGACTTTAGGGATGAAAATGAAAACAGGTCAAAATTAGAGGCTGTGATTAGTAATTTAGCCTAAATTTCAAGTCCAAATTGGTAAATAATCCAACTTTCAGCAATTCAATAAATCATCCAGACGGTCATACAAAGTATTGAAATGAAAAAAAAGTGAAAACTTTAGGGACGTAAATGCAAACAAGTTAAAATTAGAGGGCATGATTAGTAAATATAAAGTCCGAATTGAAAATTGACAAAGGAGCTAAGAGCAAAACCTTCGAAGTGATAAGCCTGAGGGACTCGAGCGACAATGTCGGCGGCGAGTTCGGCAGCGGAATTTTGTTCGATCGATTGAGTTTTGGAGATTTTGAGAAGGAAATTGTTGTTACAGGGACGGAGCTCGCCGAATGCCGGGTGCGAATACGGGTCGTCGGGTCGGAAACGGAGCTCCAGTTTGTTGGAAGGCGAAGAGCGTGCCTTGAGGAGGGCTTGGGCGCCGCCGAGAGAGTCGACGGCGCGGGAGGTGGAGGAAGGGTAGCCTGGATAGTGTACCGCGAATGCTTCGTTGCTTCGTAATTCGCCTGATACGGCAACGTTTGGGCAAGAGTGAGGAGGGAGAGAGAGAGAGAGAGACCGTGAGAATCACTTTTTTCTAAATATAAGCTCAAATTATATTTAGGGTGACAGTATGTTATTTTCGTCTTTAAACTTTCAAATTGTGTGGATGGTCGGTTAAGTGAGGTTAAGGAGATTTTTTACTCAACCTATCATGTTAGGTTAAAAAAAAAAATTTAACCCAACTCAACCCATTACATAAATTCAATCTAATTCTTTTTTATTACTATTATTATTATTAAATTGAGCACAAAAAATATAAATATAATTATATATATATATTTTTTTAATATAAAATAAAATTCTACTCTAGCCTAATCTAAGTGTATATGTATGTGAAGCTCCCTTCTAGAGATTTAAACCCCGGCCCTTACCTCTACACCCCACAAGCACTTATACTTGTGGAGTGATCATCGCACCAAGAGTGTGCGGTGGTATAATTATATTTAAAAAAACTCAAAGATTAGTATCAATGTAACTCTTAAAAGGCAAACAACACTAATGACTAAATAATAATAGTAATTTACTAGGATTTGTGTGAACTAATTAGTTTTTATATAGGATAGGAAGAGCTGGATATTCAAAAAAAAAATTATTAATTATATAATATATTTAAAATATATATATATTAAATATATGGGCGGATCGGGTTAGGTTTAGCAGTTTTGGAATTTTATGACCCGAACCCAACTTGACCCGCTATCAAAAAAAATTTTTGTAACCCAACCCAACCTACCAAACCCTAAAACCGACCCAACCCGGTGAGTTGGGTTGGGTTGGGTCAGGTCGGTTTTGGCGGATTAGTTGCACACTCCTAATTTCAATTGTGTTAATTTAATCTTAATATTTTAGTGTCATGTCAATTCTTGGATGAAAATTACTGATGTGACAAACAGCCAAAATAAAAAATTAGTTTATTGCCACATCTATTGAATCTAATTTTTTACTTTAGTTGTTTGTCATATCAGCAATTTTTATCTAAGAGATAATAGTAGTGACTAAATTGAAATGATATTGAAAAATTAAAGACCAAATTGACACAATTGAAAGGTTATGAATCAAATTGAAATATGGTGTTAAAAAAAAAAGACCAAATACGTAATTTACCCTTATATTTATTAACAAGTTATATTAGTTATGCGTGTGTGTGTGTGTGTGTTTTTTTTTTTGCATATTTTATATTCTGATTATGAGTCCACCTTAGTTTTGTTTTGTTTTTTGAGAAAAAGTTTTTGTTTTGTTTTTATTTCAAATAATTTTATTTTTAACTTTTTGAAAATAAGCTAGATTTTAGCTTTTTGCCTTACTTATGTAAATAAGTTGTTAGAAATAAACAATTCCTAAACTAAACAGTAATCTCTAAAGACTCGATTTCACCAAAGTTAAGTTCTATGCAGGCCCACGAGTTTAGTAAACTCAAGTTCTTAGTTCCATATCGGTCATGCCACATCACTAGTTACTATTATTATGATGTACACTTCATGATAATTGCTCATTATCATTAGGTGCCCAAGACACTGATTGATTTTGGTATAGCCAGGAGATTGAACCCTAAATCTTTTATTCAACGACAAAAATCTTTATGAGTTAAGCTATAGAACCCACTAAAATTAAATTAATTACACTTTTCTCCCCTTATATTATTGAACTAAAAAAGAAAGTAAACATGCTTTAGCTCTAGGAGCTTTAACTAGATCCACCACCGAAATTTGGCTGCAAGGAGATTCCCTTGTTTGTAGCAAACTAATATATTGCTTTAGATGTAACTCAATATATGCAGGGTAATACACAGGGATTAAAGCTGGAGGATGAATATGGTAATTTAGCTTAGATATTTATGTATTTGTGTATACAATACATAAGCACATAAGCACATGAATACATGTATGTGATAATTCTGATACAGTAAACCATGAACTCAGAAATTCAACATAGGTGATACCACGATAGGACTCCTAACTTCATGCTTTCCATTTTCCTCAACCCAAACAAGGGCACCAAATGAAACTTCCCTCTTCTCATTCCCTCTATAACCTATGGTAATATTGTATGACTGCTTCTCCTTCTTCTTTCCGAACACCAATACCTCTGGTGAGAGAGTAACCATAGAAACTTCTGGTGTTGTCACTTCAGCATTGTATAAGTTGCATAACCCTTTCCAACATTCGTTGCAGTTCTACGAAATCTTTTGACCATTTATGTAGTAAGTCACTATATAAAGCAATAAAGATGGTTCAGCATTTGGTCCAATTCGGTTTACTTTGGATCATTTCAGTCTAGTTCAGTTCATTTTGGTCCAATTCAATCCACTTTGGTCCAGTTCAGTCCAATTCAGCACACTACAGTCTATTCCGGTCCATTCGATCCACTTCGTATAGTTACTTAAGAGTAGGAAAAGACATGTTTGGGTTAACTATCAACTATTTGAGTAATATCGATTGTAATTATATGATTAGTTTTGATTATCATGATAATCCCCTTAAGAGAACGAGGAATTTAAATAATATATTTGAAACTTAAAAATTTTAGATGTACCAACAGAAATTAAGAAAATTTAATGCATAATAATAGTAATTAGTGTTTGTTTGGGAACAATTTATCTAACTTTTTGCTGAAAGTGTCGTAGATATAAGGTAAAAGTCATTTAAAATAAGTAGATGACTTGTGTAGGATCCACAAATAGTAGTAAAAATAAGTAAAATTTAAATAAAATAAATAGGTGACTTATGTGAGATTCGCAAATAGTATGAAAAATTAGCAATAAACTAGCTTATAAATGCATCCCAAACGAGCACTTAGAAGAATATGGATCACTTCAAAAAAGAATAATATTAATCAAAAACACCAAAAATGATAAAGTTATATATTTGTAAAAATAAATAGATAAAAATTACTTTTAGAAATTTTTTAATTTTTCGGGAGAACAAAAAATATCTAAAATAAAGTTTAGAGAATAAATTAGACACTATACGATATCTAAAAATAATTATATATTCTTACGCATCGGGTGTGTCTCCTATTAATTGTCTTCAAAGCTTAAGCTTTCTTCTGGCATATGCCACTATCAACAACAGCAATGATAATGTCTTTACCATAACTTAAGACAAGCCATAAATCTACATGATTGTTTATGGTCAAAGATTCAGGTGTGTAAAGTAGTATCAATCAATTGGGGGTGGGAGTGGGGGGGCATTTGTCTCTAATTTACAAACTATGTAGCAAAATATCCCTATTTTGAAAATATTTAGCAAAATGCCCCTGTTTTTTAAACTCAATTTTAACAAAATCGAGTTACAGGTAGAACTTGACATTAGCTACATCATAGATAGGAGGGCACTAAATCCATTAGCTGCAACATGGGTGTCATGGCATATACCCATTTTGCTCAATCAATGCACTCTTGCCACTATAAGCTGCAACAAATCCTGGGAACATCTTTAAAGTCTTGAATTCATTTGTAGATAGATAGGAGGGCACTAAAACCATGAAGAGCATTGTCATAAGGAAGAGTTTGGTTCGCATAATGCTACATTACAATAATGTAATGTTCTTGTGATGTTAGAGCATTCACATCAGCCTCAGTAAAAATTTAGATAAACTAAGTATTTGTTTGGTTTCAGCGTCTGCATTTGCACGTTTCACGTCTGCGTTCTTTCTCCCCTTTTTTTTTCAAGCCACAACTTTTAACTATTCTTCCGTGAATGGTATACCCGTGTATTGTTCACAGATCCCACAAACTTCACTTTTTAGCAACTTTTTCATTAAAAATGGGTCCCATAGCACTATTCATACATTTAAAAATTATTTTGCTATAGTATTTTTAGTTTTCAATTTTCAGCAATAAGTTCTATCCAAACAGACCCTAACTTAAAAAATTCACTTTTACTATTTTTTCTCTCTTATACAAGATGAATATTATTGTGTTCTATTTATATATTACTAGTAAACGTGAGTGAAGTGAATTTTCATTAATGTCATATCTCTAAGGAGAGTGGTATGGCTAAACATCGTGTATACAAATGAGTGAATCAACCTTAAAGGGCAACCTTGACGCGCGGTGTATTTTGAATATTTTGTAATAAATTATCTCATATATAATACTTTTTATGGATTATAATAAAAGAGATACTACGTCCACAATATTTTTATAACAAATCATAGGTGGTTAGTTGTTATTAGTTCAAATTTGAACTTAACACTAAGATTACTTTTTTGCCTTAATAATAACAACCATTAACAACTTGCCACTTAGGATTTATTGTAAAAATATTGTGGACATATCATTTCTCTTCTAATAATTTGGGAACTCAATGTCAATTATTTTACAAATATGCAAATTATAAGAGCTAGTATAATCAAGAATATGATTGAATCAATTGTTTGTTACTACATTTGCTTTTATCATTTGCTGAACATTTTTTCAATTGTTGTCAAATTCAAATAATTTGGGCAACAGTTACATGTTTCAAATCAATTGTTTCTTATATGTATAAATCTTATAAAAATAATCAAAAGAATACATAAATAATTAGTACACCACTTATAAAGAATTTCTTTTGGTGACACCTATAAGGAATTAACACATCAAAATGCATTTACATAATACAAAGTTAGGCAACTAAGTGTTGGTTTCTCACACACACACACACATATGTAATGTTACATGTTATTAAAGGATTTAGAAATGTAAGTTTTTAATATTAATATAATTATCAAGAGTTTTATAATTCAATTGACACTTACTGATATTTTAGTGGAGATAAACATCGTTCAAATATTCTCCTCCATCAATTATCAAATTATAAACAAAATATTAATACAATTAAATTTTTTTTTGGTGAATTCAAAAGCATTATATATATATATATATATATATATATATATATATATATATATATATATCTGTGTGTGTGTGTGTGTGTGTATGCGTGTGTGTGTTCTAATCGAAAACACAAGGAGGTATCAATTGAGCTGCAAGACTATTGGTGTGTAACACATCCTTACTAGTTAGCAATGGTTGGAATTTAATTAATGCTATAAGATAATATCAATTACCAAATAATTATTGTAGAAATTTATAACGATAACCAAGAGACATGACTTTACTTACCTCAATAGCAACATATTTTGCACCAATGCGCACCCTTGGTGTGGTGATCACTCCACAAGTATAAGTGCTTGTAGGGTGTGGGGGGGCAAGGGCCAGGGTTCAAGTCTCTAGGAGGGAACTTCACACATTTTGCCAAAATAGCTACATATTTTGCCAAAATAAATTACCATTATATTTCTCTTTGATATTGCAAGACAAATAAGATATTTTTATATAAATTTTATTAAATTTTGCCTTTTATATTTAATTTTGACAGTTATTGTATATCCTTTCGTGTTTTTTTAATCACTTTTGTCAATAAACAAATCTTCATATAGGGTGCTTATATCAAACTAATTGAGTAAATTAGATTATATATTTTCACCTATCCACAGTTAGGTTGAATCTTAATCAATCGATTGAACTTGAAATACAAATGGAATAATTACAACAATACTTTTACCAAAACCAGCAAACACTAAAAAACTACTGGACAAAATTTATCAATCTACCAATCTAATCACTTTTAGGTTTGGTTGTATGGTGATTTTAAGGTTGAATAAAGTTTTCAATCAAAATATATACAATTTTAAATTTAATTTCTAATAAATACTGCATCATTAAGGTTTCAAATTCTATAAATTGTGGTTTCATAATCGGGGGTTCCAAACAGCAAAATATTTCTGAAATGGTTAAAATGGCAATGAAAGGAGTTATTGTGATAACAATGTTGTCCATTGTTGTTCATTTTATGGTGCAAGCCCTCTTCTACTCATTCTCTCCATCTTTCTTTCTCTCTCGTTCCGTTTTCACGAGCCCCATCTCTCTCCCTTTCTACACATCTAGATAACACACCTTCACCAAAAAAAAAAAAAGAGAGAGAAGAAGAAGAAGAAGAAGATAACACACCTCCAAGAAAATGTCAAAGAAAATTAGTAAACCCAAGAGTAGAACCTCTCCTGCATCAGGTAGAGGATGCGAAAAAAGAGTGCAAAGGAAAAATATAATGGAACAAATCAAGTTCGTGGAATGTATGACGGAATCCTTGATGAGGCACAATATTGATATAAACGTTATAAAGGATACTAGCCTCTAAGCACGCGCATGTTCAGAGGCTCTTCTATTTTTTGGGTAAAGATTAATTTTGAGCAATTATTATAATTTGGGATTATTACATTCTCCAATTACAAAAAAAACCTAGGGGTGTGATGAAAAATTATTTCACCGCACATAATACTCATCACACTCCTAGGTTTTTTTATGATTAGAAAATGTAATAATCTCAAATTATAATAAATGCTCTAAATTAATCCTTACCCAAAAAATAGAAGAGCCTCTGAGCATGCAATTAGAGACAACAATGTGGCGTTTGGTATGGGGTAATATTTTAGGATTCCTAGGAATGTTTAAAGATTCCTATGTTTGGTTGCAAATCACGCTAAGGAATCAGATGCCAGGGGAATCTGGATTCCCCTCTAAGTAGGAATGTGGATTCCCTTTAAAACAGGTGGGAATCCAGATTCCCAAGCTTAAAGGAAATTGTATTTTTTATAAATTGATAATTTTAACCATTTTTCATTATCATTTAAGCAATTAAGATAAAATATAAAACAAATTATTATAGATTAAACTCTTTTAAAATTATTATTAAGAATAAAAACATTTGAGAATTTAAATAGTTATTTTTGTATTTTACCTGTCATTTTGAAATGTTAGACTATAATTTTAAAGAATTTTTCATAATTAGTAGTTTATATTTGGTTTTTCATTATTTATTTAGAGAAAGATTTTTTTTTAAGGACTTGGTAGTTCACGTTCAAATCTAAGGATAGAATAGGAAAAATAAATAATTCATTTAAGATTCTTGGGAATAAACCAAACATTTTCATCTTACATTCCTTGGAATCTTAAGATATTCTCAATGAAACCAAACATAGGAATAGCTACATTCTTAGGAATGTGATTCCTAGGAATCTAGATGTCAAGGGTAATGTGGATTCCTCCATACCAAACGCCACACAAAAATGACATATTATACAGATTTGCAACAATTTTTTTTTTTTTAAAAAGGTAATAGATAGACTTTAAATATTCTATGAATAAATAGCACACACTAATTTTTTTTTTTTATAGATTGAGATAAACATGAAATTTAGTTTTTTATTTTTTATTTTGCACATAGGAAAGACATCCATTAACTATTTAAAATTTAAAATACTCAACTTCTATACAAATACAAATTTCCACCACCACACACACGTTCTCCCAGTTGAATTGGGCAATTCAAGCTGTACTCTTAGTCTTAACTTCTAATCCTTATCTTATCTTTTATTTTTTTATTAGTTTTTTAATAAAATTAAACTTTTAAAATTGTTTAGAAATTTCTCTTTCTCGGTTACTCCTTAACTAAATTTTAAAATTTTAGATAAGTAACAACTTAAAAATCTTTAGTTTTAGCTTATCTAAAATTTCTTTATAAAAAAAAAAAAAACTAATCTAAAATTTAAGAGTTTTAACTGTTCATAAACACATCTGCTGGTATTAGAAAAAAAAAAAAAAAATCCTTACACCTACACGTTGAAGACTTGATAAAAATTGGTTAGGGGGTAATCAATTATCACTTTTTTAAAGAAATAAAATGAAAAAGTCACCCGGAATACATGGTTCTTATTTGGTTACTCCTTTTAAGTTTTTAGATAAGTAAAAACTTAAAAAGCTTAGATTTTAACTTATCTAAAATTTCTTTAAAAAAAAAAATTATCTAAAATTTAAGATTTTTAACTGTTCATAAACACATATGCTGGTATTAGCAAAAAAAAAAAAAAAAAAAAAAAATTCCTTACACCTACACGTTTAGGGCTTAATATAATTATGATACCTTGAAGAAAAGTTACATACCTTTTAAAAAAATTAGAAGCTGTGTCACTGATTCTAGTTCCCAATAAACAATCACCAAAGCTTTATTATCCTCGGACGAATCCTTGGACTCTCGACTCATGGGCCGAGCTACAGTTCTAAGAGGCTTTTAATCTAACACAAACTAGCGCCCATGAACAAAGCTCAAGGCCCAAAGACTTACTTAAATCCTTTTAGTCCCCATATATATATATATCATGCAAAATTTCAGCTGTCTTATAATTTGCTAAACCTCAATACTACAATTCTTTCTACTCAAACATGTAAAGGCACCAATGTTAATTTAGAAACGGTTTTGTAATCTTACGTTGGATGTAATAGTTAGTGAACCTATATAAATCAGTGGAGAATTGCAATAAATATTTAACGAAAGGATTACCTAAATCTTGTAGAGAAGCATGAAAGTTCAATTTCAGAACAGAGCAAATTACAAAACTAAGCAAAGAAAAATAAATTAATTGATTAATTAAACAAAAGAAAAATCTTACAATTTGTAAAATCTTCTTCTTCGCTCTCGTTGAAGGACAGAATTTTGGAAAGTTCCTCGGCACTAATAAAAAGTCACGTGATCCATGTGTTTTTCTCTTCTATATTCAATTAAACCACACCCAGGCTCCTTTTATACAAAGATGTAGCCACCTGATAGAAACTGTATTTGAATAGTAATGATTGAGAAGAGTTTTTGTTGATGTGCAACTGTCAAAAATTCTATTTCAATTAGGTAATAGGAGTAGACGTGCGGAAGAAGAGTTTTTTTTTTTTTTCTATTTCAACTGAGAAGTTCTTTTTTTTATTTTTATGAGAAGTTCAATTCAGATAGAATACGTGGGGACTACGTGGGGAGTTTTTTAACGTAAAAGTAGGAATGGAGAGTGTTTTTAGCTATTGAGTAGAAGTAGGAATTTATATCAACGTAGATGTAAGAATTTTTTTTATCAATTTACTATTTTAACCCCAATTTTAAGTTTTAGGTAGGGGTATTTTTGACAAAAAAAAAAGTAATAATTAACTTTCTTTTGCCAATTTACTATTTGAGCCCTATTTTTAAATTCTTGATCAATTAATTTAGGGGTTTGAAAGTAAAAAAAGCAATAACTAACTTTCTGAATCCTCTTAATATATACAGATACTAAAGTATACCTCTCCCTCTCTCTCTCAATAATCTAAATTAATTTATATTTGCTTTAGCCTTCAAACTTTATATGTACTAGTTGTCGACCCGTGCTTTGCATAGATTTTTATTTTATTCGTAAGTAGTAAATTTTATAATCTTTAGACATTCATTGCAATTTTACGTAAATACATATAGTATCTATATTATATATAAGAAGATTTCTCTCTTTTAACTGGACTTTTATGTGGTTAAAAAATACTATCATTAATGAAAAGTAACTTCATTTAGATATAGGGTCATAAATGTCAAATAACAAATTTCATTTTAAATTAAAAAAGAGAACTCTTAAAATTTAAGATTTTTTTCCCTTCATGTTCAAAAAAGAAATTACAGTTACTGTGTATCTCTAAAGTTTATCATTTTTATTTTTTTTAAATTAAAAAAATATTTTTAAATTATAATAAATGCAAATTATTAACTTTTACCCAAAAAATAGAAGATGCGCATGCTTAGAGGTTAGTATTATTTATAAAAGGATTCCTTTCTTGAGACTAGACTTTTATGTGGTTCAAAAATACCCTTAAACCTTACGTTTAATAGGGAAAAAACTTAAGGACAACCCGGTAAAAATATATCTCAAACTCTACTTAAAATGCCTACAAAGTAGGGTACTCTACTACTAATCCATATCTTTAAAACAAATTTATCAATTTTAAAAAAAAGAAAACTATGACACTATACCAAAAAAAAATAACTTCATCACACACACTTTGCGCATACGATGAGGCTAGTATGTATGTATATGTGCGTGTGTGTATATATATATATGATGTCGTTTGATGTTTTTTTTTCCAAGAAATTTATATTTTTATGTTTTAAAATTTAAATTGTTTAGATTTTATAATTGTTGTATTGTTATGCTTGAATTGTTGTTACACTTTGGAAAAGTTTTTATAGTGTTAGAATTTGTTTTTTCATATTTCAAGAATTTTAATATTATAAATGATATATTTTAAATCAAAATTTAATTATTTATATGTAAAAAAAATTGAGTGTGGCAGCTAGGGCGGGTATTTGTGGGTGCCTACTAGGATGGGGTGGAAAAAAAAAAAAAAAACCGCCTTAAAGTGGGAGTAAGGTGGAGACGGGAAATTAGAATCCCAGCCCGTTGTCATCCTTAACTAACACCTCTTAACATTTCCAATGAAAATATGTAGAATTTAAATTTTCCAAGCTTCAACTATGAATGTTTGTATAATGTATATATATAAGGCAAAATACATACATATTACACACACATTCATAACAACAACCTCATACTAATAATTGTGTGTAGAGTTAAAATCCTAATTCCTTATATCGTAAAAGCCATAAAAACTTGTTTTTACTTTGTACACCAATTGTGGTCCCAAATTAAACAAAAAAATTGATTCACGATGGTCAACAAAATTATGGTGTTGGTTTGCTTATACATTTTTGGATGACTATATTTTTCAAAAATTAATAAATTTTAACATGGTTCTTCGTAGTCTTTAAAATGCACATTTTTTTAATGAATAATTTTGGTTTCGAATGAAACCCTTTTTCTATGATTTATAAGAATGTGAAAATATTTGGACTACATAAAATTTTGGACCATGGCTATACCAAAATCAAAACTTCTTTCTTTGGTAGACAAATAAATTTTTTTTGGAAGTGAATAATACACTTTAGGAAGTTCCATTTAACTTTAGAAGTTTTTTGGATTGGATAAAATTTAACTACAAAATTAATTATAGCCTTAGGCTACAACCTTACTCAATATCTTTTTATCGAAGGTGAATCTTGACAAATCTACTATCAGATTACATCTTCTTCTTATATTCTAGCTCCATGTTTGCAAAATTTCTAGAAAATTAAAGATCTACAGCTTTATCATCAATCAATTATTTAAATTGCAAGTTTTTATAGTTTTAAATAATATATAAGCATAAATCATATAGTAAATAATATCCGATTAACACAAAATTAGACATGTATATTAAGAGTATAAAGAATATACAATTCAATGGATAGATTTTCAAAATATGTAGAAACGTTCATTTTCTTGAGTAAGGTTGTAGTCTTATGCTACAATCAGTTTTGTAGCTAAATTTTGTCTACATTTGGATTTACTTGTTGGGTGATACATGTTAAATACATTGACTTTGAAGTCCATCCAAATATGATAGTTAATATTATATTTTACCTTTTACTTCTATTTTAAAATAAACATTTAGATATCAACATCAATTAACAACACCTCACATACATTAAAGTTTCGAATTTTTTTTTTAAATTTTTTTGAATTAGTTTGTAACTTGTTTGATGCAACTAAGGTGGTGGAATACTACATGGATACTCGCAATGGCCATGGGAAGAAAATTTATCAGTTATTTCTCACTCGTAGTCACTCTCTTTCAAATATATATATATATATATATATATATATTACATATGTATTAAGAATAAGAGATGTTATATATGTATGTAGAATAAGAGAGGAATTGGAAGCTGAATTAAATACTTTGTAATTAATGTTTTGAATAATAAGAACGTCATACATCCTTGTTTTAACCAATACACTTTGGTTTACACGATTGGTTGGGGAAAAAAAATTTGAAGTTAACCACATAAGACATGCCGATACCATATTCTAAACATTTGAAGAATAAATTCCCAGAAATCTTTCTTGGACATTCTCTCATCTTTTTAAAGTTCACAAGCCTCCAAAAAGAGCTTCTCATCTATGTTAGGAACAATTTTGACTACTCATGGCATTTGCTCAACTGCTTCTTGTATCTCTTCCTAGATGTTCTCTGAACTTTTTGAGATCATGCAAAGGCTTAAGAAGTTACAAACTTTCTATTATTTCCACTGATAAGATATTTCAAAATCTCTAGTTGGATATTGCATATCCCACATTATATCATTGACCCCATTGGAAGGGCAATATTGTTGATCTCCATTTTCATGTCTAAACAACTTGATCTTCCATTTTGACTTTCATTAACTTTAATCAAGAACAATTCACAAATATGAGATCCTATCTCTATATGCAATTGCATCCAGATGATCCTGCAACATGTCACTTTTAAATGAATGAAAACTACTTGATGATGCCGAAGAAAACACCAGTAAGTCGCAAATACTCTCCAGCTCGAGTCAACACCTGCAAAGAGAAAACGGAGTGACCTAAAGGAGAGCACCGGTGTGGTGCCTACCAAAGACCCTCCGAAGGTCAAGTTAGAGTCTTAAACAACCCTAGAATGCCAGAGTTGGGATAGTTGTGCGTACCTTTTGTTATGAGGGTTTCTGGGGTTTATTTAGTGGTGTAGAGCCGAAATAAACGCCTTGGCGAGGAAGTAGTTTCCTTTTAGAAGAGCAATTCGCGGATCTTTGCATATCGTATAGAGCACTTTTCCTTATAGGATCTTTTTTACTAAGACCAAACATGTAGCGAAAGAACTTTCCTTATATTCACGTATGTAGAGGTCAAGATAGATTAAGAATGGAGGTTGGATTACTCCTTCAGCTTTTACCTGCCAAGGTCGTCAGCCAATGTGCACCTCATATACTGCCGTCAGCCTAGATACGTCTTCAAAGAGAACGTCAGCTAAGGTCCTTCACAACCATGGCCGTCAGTCTTGACTTCGTTATCTTGATCTTTTAGACTAATGTCGTCACGTAAGGGGTGTGGCCTTGACCATCAAAAAAGGTGTCAATGACAATGGCTGACGGATTGTATATTTCCGTCAGCCTTCTTACTGTGCCGTCAGTATGTGATAACGTCACTATCACTACTCAAAATTATACAATTCATTAATTAGTATAGAATTAATATGATCATGCTTCATTCCATGTTACCCAAAAACACTCAATTTACTTGATGAAGAAAGTAGTAATGTCATTTCATCGAAGGGTAAAAAGAAAATACAATTGTGCATGCGCCATGCTTTGGGGTGCTCTTTAATGATAACTAGAGGAAATGAAAGCTTCCCAAAGCTCAACATTACTAATGAGATAGAATGGCACCTTGATATAAGCTTCCTAAAGCTCAACATTAGCTGTCACTATTTTGCAGATTTCATCCCAAGCAAAGCCATTCTAATTGAGGAGATCCATGATGCCCATTACTCTTTCATCAAGCTCACTATTGGCAACAAAGGTCATCCACTCATCCTCTTCACCTACAAGAACCCCACCAATGTATACAAGTTAGTTCAATGACTTGAACTTTGAGCTGCTTTCTCCTCCTCCATCTTGAACCCCACCCCCTCTTCTACAACCACACCATATCATATAAATCTAAAAAAATTCCCAAACAGTTTAAAATCATTTTTGCAAAGTCTTCAAATGATTGCTATCTATTTTTGCTCAACTACCATCTATTAACAAATAAATGAAACAATTGCCTATATTTGTGCACTTAATGTCACAACAGCTGCCTTTCATATTCTTAGTGATACCAAAATGACAAAAGTACAAGAATATTGTATGCAACTCTGAGGATATCCTCCTTAGCAAATAAGCCTTTTAAAAAATATTCAGTAAGTCATGTGCTAATAATCCTTGCCTGAAGTGAATGGAAATTAGACTCGATGTTGCAAAAACACCATTATATTGAGAACTGCTTAAAACCAAAATATAACTTAACCCAAAAAAAGATACGCTCAATTTGGGTATAAGATCAAAGGTAATTGGCATACAAAAGATCTTTTAATTATGAGCATGTCTAGCCTAATATTGAACTACAAGATATAGGAATGAAGAGGATATCAAATATCTATTCCAAAAGAACAAAATTTGTTTTGGGCAAAATACAGCTAACACTCCTGAGATTTGGGCTAATGCCCGCCAGGTCCAAGACTTTTCAAAATTGACCAAATTGGTCCCTAATCACTGTGAGAAAGAGGAGAAAATGAGTAACAGTTTATGGACCAAGTTGGTCTGTTTGAAAAGTCTTGGACTTGGCTAACATTAGCCCAAACCTCAATGTGGCGTTTGGTACGAAGAATCCATATTACTCTTGGGATATAGATTCCCAGGAATGTGATTCCTAGAAATCACATTCCTAGGAATGTAGCTATTCCTATGTTTGGTTTCATTGGGAGATTCCCAGGAATGTGAGATGATAATGTTTGGTGTATTCCCAAGAATCTTAAATGAATTATTTGTTTTTCCCATTTTGTCCTTAGATTTGAATGTGAAGTACCAAGCCCTTTAAAAAAAAAAAATCTTCCTTTAAATAAATAATGAAAAAATATATAAACTATTAATTAGTCCTTTAAAAAAATATCTTAGTCTAAATAGATAGATAAAAAACATTATATAAATTATCAATTAGCAACACATTCATTAAAACTGTGATCTAACATTTCAAAATGACAAGAATAATACAAAAATAACTATTAGCAGAATTGAACACTTGCCAATTCAACTTCTGCTCAAACCAATTCACTTGAACACGTATTCATGTTCAATTCAGAAATCACTCAAAGCAAAGATCAAAGAACATTTTTGGTCTAACAAGTAATGAATGGTATCAAGGATGCAACCCATCTCATGGACAAAAGTGAATTTTTTTTATCTGGTTATAGTGACGGGCCTCCAAATGTTCTAAAATTATGTGATTGATGCGTCTGGTTTTTAGATCTATTCAATATTATCACTTCATGTCATCTTTTGTTTAGAAGCACATTTTTTAGGATGACTTCATTACTTCTGAATTACAAGAATATATGCCAAGCATTGCCAATGTATTTTATGTTTTTCTTCCATTCTTGAATTGAAACGTTACTACTCTTTATACAGGGACCGATGACTAATAAAAACAAATCAGTACAATTGCCTCTTTGTTTTTGTTATAGTTGTGCTTACATATATACTATGTTCTCATCAAGAATTTGTCTTGTTTTAGGGGTTATAAAATAGAATGGTTGATACATAAATAGGTGTGTATGAGACAGATAACCTAATATAATATAATGCCCCACAATTATATTTTAGCATATACAATCATACATTAGTACTTAAATAAACAATAGTAAATATCTTTTGGTATCAAAATCAAATTCTTTAAACTGTGCTAAATTGAAAACTTTTGAATTTCTCAAAAATCTAATTACTAAGAAGCAAAAACATAAATATTGAGTAGAAAGAAGAAGACTCACCAGCTACACAAATGCTTGTTCCCCTTTTTTTTTGGTTATCTTGTTTGACCAGATCAAGCCAATAAAATTGTCCCTTAGACCTTAAAAATTTAATTTCAAGTCCTCAGCATGAAAACACTAAGAAAGACTTTTACATTAAAAGTCAAGAGCCAGGAGAACATATAAAACCCTACAAAAGAACAACAGTGGGTGAGCATAGTAGAAAAGGATATATCAAAACACAGTGATGAGAAAAATAGCTAGTTCCGAGACTGCGAAGTTTGAATAAAATGAAAGGGTGCAGCCAGGAGTTCTAAGGCAAACATCTTATGTAGAAATGTAGTAAAAACATGCCCATGTCAACTACCAAAAGACCAATCCATGCATAAGATGTCTCACTAGGTAGAAGCATTATTGCATAGTTATTTAAATATTTATCATGTAAATGCAAGAACACAATTCATCTAACAGATCATGATATAGGATTTCCTCAAACAAAGATGATGGTATTGAATTATTATGTCCCAATAAGTTGTTGTTCAAAAAGTACAACCTAGATAAACATAACTACTAGTCAACTTCACACAAACACCTGGAGGGAAATCAGCATTGGGAAATGGCTTTCTACAATGCCAAAAGTCTAGGCAGGTGATCATAGCATTAAGGCCTCAGATACCAAATCAAATTCAAACCCATATTTTATCACAATCATCTAGTTCAACTGAATTTTAAGACCATTAAGATCATAAACTATTCAAATAAAATAAGAACCATTATTTTCCCCCATTTTTTGAAGGGAGCAAAATCTATTCCTGAGTTTAAGTCACTTCTATTTAAATACTAAGTTCTGCCAAATCCACCAACCCTAATCACTTTGTAAAATTGTTTTACTCTCAAATGACTTTAAAAATGCACCAAATTTAACAAGCAATGACTTAATCAGCAGACTACATAACCCAAAAATTTAAGCTCAAGGATTCACTCTTACTCCAACTTCTAAATTTTTCTTTTTGGTTGGGTGAATTTGTATATTTATTTATTTTCCATAATACACAATGCATTTCGATTGAACAGAGTCTTCTATCTGAAAATTTATGGCACCATGACAATTCCATTAATCAAACCTTAAATTCCTAGCAACATTCATTTAAGCTATCTGTTTCAGAACTAATACCACTGAGCCTTTTCAAAACACCATGACAATATGCTTAACTAATTAAAACTAGTAATTCTAATCATTTCAAGAAATCTCTTGACAATGGCCAATTAGATGTGTATCTTAGTGAGTCTGAAAAAGTATAGGGCTTCTGACTTTACTGGTCCATTAACTAGACAATTTAATGTTTTTTTTCAAATAATTTTGAAGGCTTTTTAACCATTACAAATTTACAAGATATTGAATTCAAAAACAAATAATATGACCATCAATTAAACTTTTACTTTGCATAAAAGTCCTTTCAAATTAAATTAGTATCCCACATGAAAGAACCCCTTAATTTAGAGAAAGAGAATGGGAAGTGACAAAAAACCCCCAAAGATGCAAATCAAACACTGCAAAATAGGGAGACATACTCTGGCATTCAACAACGTAAAAGAAATCAAATGAAGATGATGCAAAGGAAAATAGTTTTAATGCAATAATAGTACCTGGGCATTTTACTTCGAAATTTGATTAAGATATTGTTAGTTTCTTTGACGGTGGATATGGATTGAAGATGGAGTCATCTTTTTACCTTATCATTTTCTTAAGTTCCCAATATTGCTTAAATTTTGTTAGCATTAATGTAAGACTTGTGCAGATTATCAAAAAAGAAAAAAAAAGTGTAAGACTTGTGCAGAGTTCACATCGGAAATCTAAGTCATATGCTTAAAAGACTATTCCATAATAATATTTTTCAGCAAGCTATGAAAACCTATAAGGGTATGTACATGGGTTGATGTGCTATAGTAAATTTAAGAATTCCTAATACGGTTCTTGTTTCGTTAACACCAAATACAAATACACATCTCCCTCTTCCCTTATTAACCTTGAAAAATGGCATATGTGCAACTCCTTTCACCATCTCCAAAGTAGGATTTTTCTTCCATAAGCCATTTCCTATCTCAAATATCCAACTTTCTACCCATTAATCCTCATATATAAAATATTGAAAATAATATGTTTCAACTTTTTAAATATTATTCTTATTGTATCTTAGAAGAGGACAATACAATAACTACTTATTATATCCTTCCTAGCTAAATGCTTACTATTGCCAAATGACTTTCAAATTGTACCAAATTTAACAGGGCAATAACTTTATAAGCAGACTATATAATTCTAAAATTTCAACTCAACAATCCACTCCTACTCCAACTTCCTGAATTTTTCTTATATATATATATATATATATTCATAATACACAGTGCATTGTAGTGAATTAAGTCTTCTAGCGGAAAATAGTTTCAATGTAAAAATAATACCTGGGCATATTTCTTTGTATTAGACTCAGCTTCTTTGATGGTGTGGATATAGATTGAAAATGGAGTCATCTTTTTATAAAGGGATTGGCTATTAAAGAAGAACCCAAATCAAACCCATTACCATCTGCTGAGTCAATACCAAACATAAGTCAAGCCCATTTGCTATATCCACTGGATATAGCCTTGAATCAGATGTCATCAGGGACTAGAGGAGCTTGAAAGGTCTCCTGCATCTGAGTCCGTATGTGAACCATTTTGAGATAGTAAAGGTGCGAGCAGCTCTGTGCCGTCATCAACATTTTGAGAATTGTGTTGGATGATAACGGAATTCAAAGGAGGACATATGCATTCCACATGTACTCCCATCCTTGCAATCACAGGAGCGTATTTTCCGAATTCACTTGTCCAACGAGAGATTTTACATAAAATCTCAACATGATTCCGATCACCTTGCATCAAGTCTCCAAATCTCCTCTGTAATCGACTGTGAGTTTCACCGTAAAACCACAAATAATCACACTTCAAATCAAGAAGAGGAAACCCAACCATGCGACATCGCTTATGACTATTGATAGAAATGTAGATATCATGACTACAATTGATTATATCACCACAAATAAAACCGTGCTTATCATTATTATCGTAACTGTCCTTCAACGGAATTAGATGAAAAGCAACACAAACAGCAATTGATGGAAATTCAGGACCAGCCCAGAATGATATGGAACTTTCAATGCTTTGGTGATTGATCCAATTCGGAATCTTCTTTCCTGGTACTGTAATTTCATAGCTCTCTGTAAACTCAACTAGATGCGCATCTAGAGTGGGAAAGTACTCATCATGAATTGTGATGAGCTTGGAGAGGGAGACCCGAGAAGAGCAATCAATCTGATTCGATAAATTGCGATGTGAATGTGAATCCATTAATACTTTGTCTTTCACACCTGAACATTTCATATTTGGTGAAAGCCCTAAATTTCTTCCAAACTGCATGAAATTAGGAATTTTAAGAAATTGAAGTTTAGCAAATCCAGTAAATGTATTTGCAAAGGTAACCAAAATTATTTTCTATTATTACTTTAAGAGAGAGAGAGAGAGGGGTACCTGAAGGATTAATTTTCTTAATGATTCTGAATTCAACGAGTTGCAGTTTATTGCATCTACTTGTCTTATACTTTTTGGAAGCTTTGGAATTTTCTTAAGGAACTTGGAATCCCAAATTTGAAGCTGATTTAATCTATTAAATCTGATGATGCTTTCTTGGAAGTTTAAATCTTCGCTTCTTGATAATAAACATTTCTTTGAGTGGGTGAAGCAAGAAGTCAACTTTTTTAAAAAATTCAACTTTGGAAAACAATATTTTGAAAAGCCACCGTAGGAATTGCACGCTGCTGCTTGTCTACCAATCCCCACGTCCTTTGGAAATTTGACATTACCATAAAGTAAGAGCGCGCGAAGTTGTTGCAATTTATAAATGCTACTTGGAAGATGACACGAATAGAAATTGGAACCTATCTCTAATCGCTCAAGCCCAGTGAGATTTCCAATTGATGGAGGAAGCTCTCTAATGGCCGTGCGTCCCAAACTTAGAAACTTTAAATTTTCCATTTCTTGTGGAATATGAGGGAACCTCTTAAACCTTACGCAGTCAAAAAGATTTAAATGTTTAAGAGATTTCATCACAATACAGCTTGGAAGAGTTTGAAGTTCATGGCAACGAAAGAGGTCCCAGGTTTCAAGCTTATCAAGATATCCAACAGTGTCAGGAACATTGACTAATCTTCTACAGTCACGGAGATCCAATTTTTTTATGTTTGGGGAGGCACTTGATAGGTCGGGTAATTCCCTAATGTATTGATTGGAATTGAAATTCATATATGTCAAGTTTCTACACTGTATCCTCTGTAGAAAAAAGAAAACCAACATTTTAACTCCAACAAACGTGATTAAAATATAGCTTAATAAAGTAATAATAATTTATAAATAAATAAAAATGATTATACCTTGAAAAGCTTGTCCAATGTAACCTGACTTTCTGGCATGTTGAGTGCAATGAGATTTTGAGGATCAAAACTGGATGGTAAGGAAGATAAAGGATATCCGGACCAATCAAGAACCCTTAATTCGTTAGGAAGATATTTGAGACCTCTACAAATATCTACATTACTAACTATAAGGAACTTGAGATTTTTCATCTTTTCAAGACATTTGGGTTCTAATTTCATCTTTGATGGTTCAGGTGAGCATATAGTTATGCCTCGAATTTTTTCCGATCCCTAATTATACAAAGCATCAAGTCAATCACACCATACAATAAAATTCACCAAAAATATAATGACAGTTAAATTTAAACAAAAACTAAACTAATAAACTTAAATTTTCTTCAACATTTAAATGCAAAATAATCACTACATTTGCCATTCGAAAAAAGTGTAGAAAATGAACCAAAATGATGCATACCGTATTTTCAGTTAGTACTTTATGAACATCTTCATAACACCATAGCCTACTACGCTCTCTAGGCATTTTTGGTGATTCCCGTCGAACAATGTCCCTACCCATTTGTTGTAGCAAGTCATGCATAAACAATCTATCATATCGATCAACAATTATTAGACACTTATCGATTAGTCTTTGAATTCCGTAAATTGGATATAAATCGCAAGCATCCAATATATCAACGACGTACTCCTTAAGAAATCCCTTAAAGAAGCATGCAATATCAAGGAAAATATCTTGTTCAATTGCATTCAGACCTTCATAGCTCATTTCAAATATTTTCTGAATATCTTTGTTGGGGATTCTTTCATACATATATAATGCACTTTTCCATTCCGGTTTAGTTCTTCCACACAAATCAGCACCCATTATTTCTATAGCTAATGGATGTCCCTTGGTATATTGTATAACCTGGTTTGCAAGTTCCAAATAATCTTTTTTAGGTTTGTTTCTTTGGAAGGCATACATACTAAAGAGTTCAAGAGCTTCATCTTTATCTAATTCTTGAACCTCATAGGTTGAACAACAATTTCCAAGAGTAGCTAGCAAGTGTTTGTCTCTTGTTGTTATAATGATTCTACTTCCATAAGCAAACCAATCACACTTTCCAATCAAATTTTCTATATGGACCAATTTATCCACATCATCGAGAACTAGAAGAATCCTCATACAAGAAAGCTTTTCTTTTATAATATTGATTCCTCTAGATTTGTTACCCACCTTTAAATTTTTAACTCTTAAGATCTCCGAAAGAAATGTCTCTTGTAGTTTGATTACACCATCATTTGTCCCCGAATTTTCTCTAAAATTCTCTAGATAACAAAATCCATCAAAACGATCACAAATTCTATTAAAAATAGTTCTTGCAATTGTTGACTTACCTATTCCACTAGGGCCATAGATCCCTATCATGTGAACATCATTTGACTCAATATCTGAAAGTATACACTTTACACGGTAATTTATTCCAACCGGGTATCGAGCAACAAATAACGGCGTGCGAGTTAATTTAAAATTTGAGATCTCTTCAGCAATTTCTTGGATAAATTCAGACTCGCTGCAACTGTCATTCACAAAACATGAAAACAATATACGATTTAGGACACATTTGGTAGACTGTAACAATAATTACATAGAAATATGAATAGATATTATAAAGAATACAAAATGCTATAATGTAATGTTTATTACAATTCATTTTTTGGTGACAACCCAATAATAGAACCATGAAGGACAATGGAATGAAAACATTTTAAATCAAACTTAAGATATGTTTTAGGAAATATCTTTCTCATATAATTATATTTCCTAAAAAATTATATTTTTTAAATTTGAAAAGATATTAGTTATTTTTTATGATTTTTTTTTTTAATTTTCGCAATTGTTATGTGCATATGGAAAGTTTGTTTATTTAGAAATATATTAATTGTAGAAATTAATACACCTACTAAGGAATAACTATTACATCCCTTTTAAAGATGAATAGTTATTCCTTACTTTAAAGAATAGATATTCAAAAGGAATGACTATTCTCTGTAATAAAAACATTACCAAGCTACTGAATAACTAAATTATAGGAATAACTATTATATTACAGTGTCTATTACAGTCTACCAAATATACCCTTAGATTTCTATCATATATATACACACACAATTTAGAGAAGAAAATAGTAATATGAAAATGAACTAAATTCAAGATGTTCGGCTTGTGCATTAAATTTGAATAATTAGCATATAAAGTAAGTGGCATGTACAAATTCATAAATATATAACTATAATTATGTTAGCATATATATATATATTAGTTTTAGGGTTCTAGGCATAGTTGTCATGACGTGTTGAGCATTAAATTATCAAAGAGTGGTATGGTAGTTCACTGGTTCAACCATTAGATGATTGACTCAACCGTTGTACTAATGATAAATTTATTTTAAATATGAACAAATTAAAGTAAATTTAAAAAAATACAGAAGATAAACTATAAAAAGATGAACTTACATTCAATTTAAACATAAATATGTAGGTATTACATAGATTAAAATTAATAGGATATTATTGTTCATATATTGAATTTATAAATGTTTATATAAATAATGACTAAATAATAAGATACTTGAATTGATCATTTGACTACTTATTTCAACTTTAAAAGCTACAGACTTAAAGGACCATAAATAAAAGTGCATAATTGAAGGAAAGTATAGTTGTTAATTTGATAATAATAAAAAAAAAAACTAACATTAAAGATCAAACGATTTGAATAAACCATGTGGTTCTGTATTTTTCTTTTTCTTTTTTATAAAAAAAATTCAACAATTTTCATGATTTAATTAGCTTTTTGGTTGTGAAACTAACGTTTCTGTCATAACATCCAAATTTTCATATTGTTTACCAATTTGAGGGTTCAACCATTGTTTGACTCTCCAATAAAATAAAATAAAAACCATTGTTTCGGTACGATTATGATAACTATACATTTAGCATAAAGTTACAATGAAAATCTTTTTCTTTTTTTTGAGTGTGAGTTGCTATGAAAATCTAGTTACTGATAATTGAAACTTTTTACAACTTACTCCTCATTTTTAATACTAGAACTAAATTATTAAGGATATTTTTGGGAAACGGTTTTCAAATAAATAATATGTGGGAGAAACAACTATTTAATTGGTAAGATAATTTTTTTTTTTTAAATCTTTCTATTTTTACATTGCCAGCTAACTTCTATAGTAGTGCTTTCTCAACACACACACACACACAAAAAAAAAAAAAAACCCTTCTATAGGAGTGGATATGAAGAAAAAAAAAATTATTCATAATTTGGAAAAAAACTAACACTAATAAATTAGTGGTAATTGTTGTTTAACAATAAAATTAGTTATCATAACAAACCAGTGAAACTCATAAAAAGTACAATAGTTGTCATTAAATACATACCCGTGCTTTTCTCAAAAAAAAAAAAAAAAAAAAAAAACCTATGCTTGTAATGCCAACCAGATATATTTGTAGCTTCAAATAAAGCTTCCCTCCAGCTCTGCACCTTGTAATCCTTTAATTTTTCTTCATGCTTAGATAGTGCTTCTCCAAACTTCCTTTTTGGTTATGAACTTCTGATGGATCTATGTTGTAAAAAACAGGTAGCACTAACTGGTCTTTTTTTTTTACACTCAACAATCTTGGCAAGTTCATCCAAGCACCATTTGGAGGATGCATAGTTTTCAGAGAAAACAATTATTGAAATCCTTGAACTTTCAATGACTTTGAGAAGTCCTACAGAAATTTCTTCCCCCCTTTGAAGGTTATCATCAATAAAGGTGTTAATACCCCGTTGACACAAAGCATTATACAAATGGCCTATAAAACCAAGACGGGTATCTTCACCTCTGAAACTCAAGAAGACATCAAACTTCTTGGGTTGGTGGGTGAAAGAAGAAGATGAGGCTCCTTCATAAGTCACAAGAGCCATCGAGATTTATGAGCAAACTGTTGTAAAGATTTGAAAGGAGGAAAAAAAAAATGTGACGGGATTGCAGTATAACTCAGGAAAGTGAATGACAAATTAGGAAGAGAGTGAATGCAAGCAAGAGAAGCCTTTAAAGGTGGCTTGCTTTTGGTGTGTACAGCAACTCTTTAAACTGCCATACTGATGCTTTTTACATTGCTTTTGGTGTGACCAATAACTCTTTGAACTTTCCAAGAAACATAGATGCTTTTTCATTGCAATATCATGCAAGTTTCCATGTGAAACCTAAAATAAATTTTGGGACTTTCTAAGCACCATACCGGTAATTGTGGTCAAACAAAATGGTAATTTCCTATCTTATTAGTCATTCGAAAGTGAGATGTAATAAATGAAGAATCAAAGTTATAGATAGCAAAATCAATAAACCAAAAAATTTAGGAGCCTGAGAGGAGCCATTGCTCATTTGAAACAATCCAAAATACTCAAGGACTAAAAAAAATAAAAACCATTCACTTCACACTTCCATCGAAATTGCTTTAGCTCAAGGAAAACAATATATATCTCTATTTTTTTTTATTTAGAAATAATTACAATATGCTGTTAACCTTGCAACTTGAACCTTTTTTTTTTTTTTTTTTTTTTTTTTCTGACTCCTGCAATTTGAACATTTTCTCTCTTAAACCCCAAACACTTTGTGTATTGGGAGGTTCCAATTCAGCTACATGGTCCTCAACAAATATATATATATATATATATATATATATATATATATATATATATATATATATATATATCATTTAATAAATATAAAACTTCTTTAAAAAAAATATGTTTATAATAATTAAGGGAAATCCGAATGGGAACTTTAGTTGAGCATATGTGAAAAAGGCATATACATACCACAAATGGTAAAGGAGAAAGAAAAAGTTGTTAATCCTTTTTAATATGGTTAATTGTTTTGCCTCAATTAGTTGCCCAAACAACATGCTAGTTATTCATACCACAATCACAAATGACAATGCAAGCATTAGCCATATGTAATTGCTAATCTGAAAGTACAGATTTCTTAATAGCTCTATCTTCGTTCCTTTTGGCTAATATGTCTTTACTGAATCAAAATCAAACCACAAAAATCATATAAAAATCACCAAATTAGAGTTTAAAATTATAATTAAATTTTTAAAAAAAATCTAGGCATATTTTAGTGGTAATTGTTGTTTAACAATAAAATTAGTTATCATAACCAACCAATGAAACTCATAAAAAGTACAATAATTGTCATTAAATACATACCCATGCTTTTCTCAACAAAAAAAAAAAAAAAAAAAAAAAATACCTATGCTTGTAATGCCAACTAGATATATTTGTAGCTTCAAATAAAGCTTCCCTCCAGCTCTGCACTTTGTAATCCTTTAATTTTTCTTCATGATTAGATAGTGCTTCTCCAAACTTTCCTTTTTGGTTACGAACTTCTGATGGATCTATGTTGTAAAAAACCGGTAGCACTAATTGGTCTTTTTTTTTACACTCAACAATCTTGGCAAGTTCATCTAAGCACCATTTGGAGGATGCATAGTTTTCAGAGAAAACAATTATTGAAATCCTTGAACTTTCAATGACTTTGAGAAGTCCTACAGAAATTTCTTCCCCCCTTTGAAGGTTATTATCAATAAAAGTGTTAATACCCCGTTGACACAAAGCATTATACAAATGACCTATAAAACCAAGACGGGTATCTTCACCTCTGAAACTCAAGAAGACATCAAACTTCTTGGGTTGGTGGGTGAAAGAAGAAGATGAGGCTCCTTCGTAGGTCACAAGAGCCATCGAGATTTATGAGCAAACTGTTGTAAAGATCTGAAAGGAGGAGAGAAAAAAAAGTGACGGGATTGCAATATAACTCGGGAAAGTGAATGACAAATTAGGAAGACGGTGTGTCCAGCAACTCTTTTAACTTTAAACTGCCATATTGATGCCTTTTACATTGCTTTTGGTGTGACCAATAACTCTTTGAACTTTCCAAGAAACATAGATGCTTTTTTATTGCAATATCATGCAAGTTTCCATGTGAAACCTAAAATGAATTTTGGGACTTTCTAAGCACCATACCGGTAATTGTGGTCAAACAAAATGGTAATTTCCTATCTTATTAGTCATTCGAAAGTGAGATGTAATAAACTGTTAGAATGGCTTGAATTGTCAAATTTGGTGGCTTGACGTTAGCCAACAAATCCTTAAATGCATCAGCCAACAAATCAGAAAGTATTTCATGCGTGAAGAAATGCAAGAAGTTGCATTTAATGTTGCAATGACTCATGGCCGAATATATTGACTTCTTTGATAGAAGTCTTGAATTGTTCTCTTCTGTTGGAACACTTGACATGCCATGCTTGATTTTTATGGCCGAAATGTATTGCTCATTGGCATTCATGAATTATCAGGGAACTACACCTGAGCAAACCAATTTGTGCTAGCCGAAATGTGCGACTGCATTGGCAATAAATGCTAGCCATTTTTGTTGACTTAATAAGTTTCACGATGGTGATATTTTGGCTGAAGTGTAGCTCTAAGTAGAGGTGGAGCAAATGAGTTCAGGATGCATGTAAGGTACAGATTGCATAGGAAGTTAGTGTCTAGCAATTTGTCTAAATACAAAAGTATGTTTTCTATTGATTTGTGAGAGAACAGGTATATTTGGGGTTTGGGTTGTGAGAAATAGTCTTCAAGTTGTTATTGTAATCTCTACAATAATAGTGAAATTTATTCTGTCGCCTCACGTGGACGTAGACATATTGTTGAACCATGTAAATTTTTGTGTCATATTTTCTTCTCTTATTTAAACCTTGTGTTAGAGTCAGATTATTTAACCCAATTTTCACAACATAAACAGAGGGAAATGTTAATAAAAGCAGACAATCACTCTTCCATGCAATCCAACAAAATTAAAAGAGAGGTCCACACGTTTTTGACTTTCTGGAAAAGTAGCAATCTTTAGTCTAGCACCATATCTACAATTTCTTTAACACTAAATATTCGTTTTAGTCTTATTTGCCAGCTTGACTGTGACAAATTTATAAATTAGCAAATAAAACCTCCTTTAATCTTGATTTACGTTCACGTTGGTATCAAAAGATAAAGACAACATTCTAAAGACAAGCATTGCTTATTCAAAGATAAATATTTAATTTCTCGGTTTTGTATGTAGTGTCGGAGATGATATGAATATGATGATGGTCTGAAAATAAAAAATTAGAGTTGCATTATTTATATATTTGATGGAACCTACATTATTTATTTTTAACTCTTTTAATCCACCTAACCCACTATTCCCTTAATAAATAAAAAGTAAAATATCTGTTTTAGTCAAAATTGTCACCTTGCCTTTTGATAAAATTTTAAATCTTCATGTGCCATGAGCGGGCCCCATGACTGAAAGTAAATAAGCGAATAAAAAAAAACCAAGAAGAAAAGAACTTGTTATTCAAAATGTATTTCTCACTGGTTTTATATCTAAATTTTGTTAATTACTAATTAGACATGATAATTAACGATAACATTAGATTTGAGATTGGTATATAGTTAATAGTTGTACAGTGTTAGAATTTAACTAACAGATTACAGCCAAATAAATTCATCTTTCAAAATCAAAATCAAAATCAAACCATGATGATTATCCAAAAAATAAATAAAATCAAACCATGAAGAAATATTTAAAGATTCGGTTTTAAAAAAAAGAGAAATATTTATAACTTATATAGAATGTGAATTTAAAATAGAAAAGAATTCAAAGAAAAAGGGAAGTGGAATGGGAACTAGCAATACAATGGTAATTCTAACAAAGCCTAGCACACACAGTAAGTGTTCTGAGCCAATAGCACACATAATAAGTGGGGGACTTCATCTTTAATTTTTTTTAAAAAAAAGATTGCAAAACGGGGAGAGAAAAACGAAGGATAAGGAGAAGTTTGGAAAAAATGCCAAGAGACCCCTTGAACTGTTGAGCAGTGGTCTAGACTTGCTTACTATGGTCTCTTCAATGGATTCTTAATCCTTTCTTGGATTCTCCGTGAAGTTGCTATTGGTTTCAATCTTTTCAAAGCGTATTTTTTCTTTTTTTGAGGTAAAAGATAGAAAAAAAAATGTCATTATTAAAACGTATTTTTTGCTTAGTTTCCAACGTTTTTAAAATCCTGTTTTGTCAGTTTGGGTTAATTTGTTTAGTTGATGCGTTCTTTATTTGGGATTGTTTAATTTGATTTTGGTATGCTGTGTTAGTTCTTGTATATTGGTGATTGATGGTTCCTATGATGGGACTCATAAATTATCCTTTGATATCAGTGGCTTAATTTATGATTGAAACAATGACTGGTGGTGGAAGTCAAGTGTAAAAATATCTTTAAAAAAAAAAAAACAATTTCGAATTTCTCTAGCATTATGTCATGTTTAATAGCCCTTAAAGAACATGATGCGCAAATGGTATTAGTAAGTAGTAACTTAATAAAGAAAAAAAGTGAGTATTTTAGCAAAGAAATAATAGATCACATATGAATCACACATATTTGGTTTTTGCTTTCAAAGAAAAAATAAATAAAGAAGAGAGTAAGAACTAAGAAATCAGCTTGTGAGGTGTTTATCACTTATTTTTTGTGATGCATGTATTATATGATTACGGGAAATCTAAGGACAAGGTGTTTATCACTAGCTTTCTGTGATGTGTGTATTATTTGATTATTATGGGAAGTCTAAGGACACAGGACCACCGTTTCCCTTGGCTGATGCTTCTTTTAAATCGGCAAAATTTGTAACTTGGTGAGCCATACCATGGGAGCAGATCGTTGAAGCAGATTATTGAAACCATAATTATTGGACACAACAATTGAAGATAAGTTTTCCTTTTTTTTTTTTTTCTTTAGGTGGAAGGAATATGAGCACTTCTTCTTCTTTTTTTATTTTTTATTGGTGATAGTAATATGAGCACCTTTAGTAAGACAAAAATCTAGGGCCTGTTTGGTAATGTTATTCTAGAAACGTTATTTTCATATACGTATAGTTGAAAAAATGTGTGAAAATACGAGTAATATTGTTTAAATACTGAAAACATTTATTGTAGGAAATCAAAAGTTTTCCATTGTAGACTTTTCCCGATTAAAGAACATGACTTGCCAACTAATCAAACTAAAGTTTTCAGTACCTACAGAAATTTCACAACATCAGGAACAAACCTCAGTGTATACAATGTCAAATTACATAGTCTCTTGTTACATCAAATGAGTGTTTAATTTTTCTCACAAAGTATTGAATAGTAAAGCTTCTGGGCCATAGTCTCAATTACAACTCTCAATCATATTGGACTTGGAAGACATCTATCAACAACGTATCATTATGAGATGCAAAAAATTTGAAGTGTACACAACGTTTATTGTGGATGGGAAGAAATTTCATCCTATTCCAATTGGTTAGGTTAGTAATGGACCTATTCCAATTTAATGATCCAGGAATTTTGTATACAAGTAATAATCAAGGAACCACCTAAAATAAGTTAGACTTTTGGCAAGAGAGAAAATTGATGTCTAGACAATCAAGCTAAGGCCAACCAAAATGGACAATATTTTTAATTTCTTATCTCTATTTGTTCCACGTACAAAACTTATAGTCAATGCTTGGCGTATAAAAGTTGAACATCTTATCTAAAGTCCGATCAAAAGTTTTCCATTGTAGACTTTTCCCGATTAAAGAACATGACTTGCCAACTAATCAAACTAAAGTTTTCAGTACCTATAGAAATTTCACAACATCAAGAACAAACCTCAGTGTATACAATGTCAAATTACATAGTCTCCTGTTACATCAAATGAGTGTTTAATTTTTCTCACAAAGTATTGAATAGTAAAGCTTCTGGGCCATAGTCTCAATTATAACTCTCAATCATATTGGACTTGGAGGACCCCTATCAACAACGTATCATTATGAGATGCAAAAAAATTTGAAGTGTACACAACGTTTATTGTGGATGGGAAGAAATTTCATCCTATTCCAATTGGTTAGGTTAGTAATGGACCTATTCCAATTTAATGATCTTGGAATTTTGTATACAAGTAATAATCAAGGAAATTTCCACCTAAAATAAGTTAGACTTTTGGCAAGAGAGAAAATTGATGTCTAGACAATCAAGCTAAGGCCGACCAAAATGGACAATATTCTTAATTTCTTATCTCTATTTGTTCCATGTACAAAACTTATAGTCAATGCTTGGCGTATAAAAGTTGAACATCTTATCTAAAGTCCGATCAAAAGTTTTCCATTGTAGACTTTTCCCGATTAAAGAACATGACTTGCCAACTAATCAAACTAAAGTTTTCAGTACCTATAGAAATTTCACAACATCAAGAACAAACCTCAGTGTATACAATGTCAAATTACATAGTCTCCTGTTACATCAAATGAGTGTTTAATTTTTCTCACAAAGTATTGAATAGTAAAGCTTCTAGGCCATAGTCTCAATTACAACTCTCAATCATATTGGACTTGGAGGACACCTATCAACAACGTATCATTATGAGATGCAAAAAAAATTTGAAGTGTACACAACGTTTATTGTGGATGGGAAGAAATTTCATCCTATTCCAATTGGTTAGGTTAGTAATGGACCTATTCCAATTTAATGATCCTAGAATTTTGTATACAAGTAATAATCAAGGAAATTTCCACCTAAAATAAGTTAGACTTTTGGCAAGAGAGAAAATTGATGTCTAGACAATCAAGTTAAGGCCGACCAAAATGGACAATATTCTTAATTTCTTATCTCTATTTGTTCCATGTACAAAACTTATAGTCAATGCTTGGCGTATAAAAGTTGAACATCTTATCTAAAGTCCATCCTCTGAAAGCTTGAGAAAAAATCCATTTAAACAAACACAATATATAAATTATAAAGGAATTAAAGAAAAATTGTCAAAAATAATGAAAATTTAATCTTTGCTTAAATTCTTATAAGGATGAACACAATAGCAATATCTTTTTTATAAAAAAATAAAGATAAAAAAATCTATAGTTATTTTGTACGTATGATAAAGTCGTATCACAATGTTTTTTGAGACTCATGTTGATTAATGATTAGAAGTTATAAAGGAATAATCACCAATATATATAAGCAAAGATCTCATGCGGGAGTGCATGAGATCTTGCCAAGTAATGCTCTAATTTTGCATATAGTATTTTTTTTACCTCTTTCATTAAATTTTTTTACTGTTATTCAAAAGTTTACATTAACTTATTTTACTATTATCTCATTAGTCTCTCATTAATTGCCTAAGCTTACATCATGCATTTCTCTATTTTTCATATCTTTTAGCATACCCACCATTTTAATATTTTATAAAAAGCAAAAAATAATAATAATTAAGGACTAATAGTAATAACTAACCAGATAAGGCATTGGAGAGAGATAGAGAGACGTAAAAATGTTGTGGATTGTTAAATAAAACGCATGGTTTCACTACAAAATCAAAACACATTGTTTCACTATAAAAGACCTGAGACTGACAAAACATTTGAAAGAGAGAGAAAGAGAAATCTGAGGGGACGTCGTCTCTGTTATATTGGCCCCCCACCACCATCAAGATGCCGAAACCCCTACGGGTATTTTTTTTTTTAATTAGGGGATTAAATATGATTTAGGTTTGGGTAATTTGGTTGGATAGTTTTTGTTTTGGGTATATAAGTAGTGAGAATATTTGGTACGCAATGTAAAACCATATTCTACCATGGTTTTAAATCATTTATAAGACACGCGCATACACACTTACCCACACCATGTTTTAATGTCGCACTATCAATGAGTGAAAGAAAATGAGAGAGTTTGACATACTTTTATTTCATAGTATTAAATATGTGAACACAACACAAATTATTTGATTTTCACAGTCCTATTACTCTTTTGTACTTTTTTTTTCATGACTTAAAAAAAAAAAAAATCTTACCTTTTTTTTAGGGTGAAAAATTAATATTACTTTGAGAAGGCTATAAATATGCAGTGAAACAACGATTGTAAATTGTACACACATAACCATTACAATTATTAAGTTCAAGGAATGAGTAAAAAAAAAAAATTTGGAGGAATATTGTAGAATAAAATTTGTTACAAAATGTCTATCTTTCAGAGATCTCATACGAGAGTGCATGAGATCCTGCCAAGTGGCACTCTAATTTTGCATTTAGCTTTTTTTTACCTCTTTCATGAAGGTTTTTTTTTTTTTAATTGTTACCCAAAAGTTCACATTATCTTATTTTACTGTTATCTCATTAATATCTCATTAATTGCCTAAGCTTACACCACACCTTTCATTATTTTTCATGTCTTTTAGCATACCCACTGTTTTAGTATTTTTTTAAAAAAATAAGTTAGGGCTAATAATAATAACTAACGAGATAAGACTCTAGAGAGAGATAGAGAGACACAAAAATGTTGTAGATTGTTAAATAAAATGCACTATTTCACTATATATTACCAAAATAAAAGACCTGAAACTAACAAAACATTTGAAAGAGAGAGAAAGAGGAATCTGAGGGGTCACCACCTCCGTTATACTGACCTCCCAACACCATCAAGACACCAAAACCCCTATGGGTATTCTTTTTTTATTTTTAAATTAGGGGCTTAAATATGATTTAGGTTAGGTAATTTGGTTAGTTAGTTTTTGTTTTGGGTATATAAGTAGAGAGAATATTTGGTGCGCAATGTAAAATCATGTTCTACCATGGTTTAATTTTAAATCATCTATAAAAAACATGCATACATATTTGCCCACACTATGTCTTAATGTTGCATTATTGATGAGTGGAAGATAGTCAAAGAGTTGAGTATACTTTTATTTCATAGTATGAAATATGTTAACAGAACACAAATTAGTTTATTTCATGGTCCCGTTACTCTTTTGCATTTATTTTTGGTTTCATGATTTTAAAAAATAATAATCGTATCTTAAGATGGCTACAAATATGCAGTGAAGCTACCAAACCAATTTTTAATATCTCAAAATGTATATGTTTCTTTATTCTAATTTAGTTTACTTTATATATATATACTTTGTGTACAACATTATTCAAAATTGTTTTACATAAAATATCACAAAATTATCCGTGTATCGCACGAGCAATTTACTAGTTTAGTACAATTGTAGAAACTTAAAGTTTTTAATAACATTTTTTTTTTAATGACAGTAGATAAAAATATGTTGAAAAAACTCAAGTTTGTTATAGCACAGCAAGACCAATGCATCCTTGTGTTTCACGCTGGGTAGACTGACCAGTGACCAACAGAGTATAAGCGCAATAAAGAATAACAAGCTCTCTATTGTAATATATTTGCCGAATTGATGCCTAATTGAAATAATGAGTCCACGCACAATATTGATATTTTAAACTCTTTAATCACAAGCTTATATCTTATTTTATTTTATTTATTTTTTCCTTTCACATTTCTCATTGTTAGAAATACTGAATTCAATATTATTGTATTTCTCAGCGAAAGAATATACATGAGTGCCTTTATATAGTAGGCATATGAGTGCAGTACAAGTAAATATGAGTGCTATACAAGTAAACTAGTTTGGGCCTAAAACCCACAACACTATACATGTTAACAGCCCCCCTCAAACTCAAGGTGGATGTGAGACCAACTTGAGGTTGTCAGCCAAAATACGAAGGTGTCCCTTAGGATGTGACTTGGTGAAGATATCTGTAAGTTGATCTGTAGAGGAGACTGAGATTAGCTTGAGAGCACCATGGACAAGATGATAACGGATAAAATGACAATCGAACTCGATGTGTTTAGTCCGTTCATGGAAGACATCATTGTGAGCAATATGAATGACACTCTTGTTGTCACAATAAAGAGGAGTAGCAGAGGATGTAGACACACCTAAGTCTTTGAGAAGTCATCGTAGCCAAAGAAGCTCAGATGTGGTATCAGTAAGGGCACGATATTCTGCTTCAGTACTAGAACGGGCCATATGAGTTTGTTTCTTACTTCGCCAAGAAATCAGAGAAGAACCAAGAAGAAAGCAATAACCAGTGGTAGACCTGC
Source organism: Castanea mollissima (assembly GCA_014183005.1). Classification (NCBI taxonomy): domain Eukaryota; kingdom Viridiplantae; phylum Streptophyta; class Magnoliopsida; order Fagales; family Fagaceae; genus Castanea; species Castanea mollissima. The sequence continues at coordinate 1,357,672 of JACAVU010000007.1, forward strand.
GATCAATTGGATCTCCTGCCCAATCGGCATCAGAAAATGCACGGAGAACAAGAGGAGACCGAGCAGAGTAGAAAAGATCATGGAAGAGAGTGCCCTTTAGGTACCGAAGAATGCGCAGAACAACAGCATAGTGAGTCGATCGTGGAGCAGACAGATACTGGCTCACCTGGTGAACAACATAGGAAATGTCTGGACGACTAATAGTAAGATAAACTAGGCTGTCAACTAAGCGTCTGTAAAGAGAGGGATTAGACAATGGTTTCCCCTCTGAGGGAGTTAGATGCACATTAAGCTCGACTGGAGTGTCAACAGTCTTGCTATCAGTGAGTCCAGCTCTAGACAAGAGTTCAGAGACATACTTGGCTTGAGTAATGTAAAGTCCATCTGTAGAATGAGTGATTTCAAGACCCAAGAAGTAGCTAAGATGTCCAAGATCTTTCATCTCAAATTGCTGACTGAGAAAATTCTTGAGTTCTTGAATGCCACTGAGGTCATCACTAGTTATGATCATATCATCCACATACAGGAGAAGTAAAATAGTGCCTTTATCAGTGCGACGAAGAAATAAGGCAGAATCATAATGACTGGCCATGTAACCCAAACGAGAGATGGTAGAGTTGAACTTGGCAAACCAAGCACGTGGAGCTTGTTTAAGGCCATAAAGTGCACGTCGAAGGTGACAACAGAGAGATCAGGAGGAGGTTGCATATAAACTTCTTCACTCAAATCCCCATTAAGGAATGCATTTTTGACATCCATCTGAAAAAGATCCTATTTACTGGCAGCAGCAACAGCTAAGAGGGCACGAACAGATGAGATACGAGCAACTGGAGCAAATGTCTCTTCATAATCAATCCCATACTCCTGTGTAAAACCTTTTGCAACAAGACGAGCTTTGTAGCGCTCAATGGACCCATCAGAGCGAGTCTTAATCTTGTAGATCCATTTACAACCAACCACAGATTTTCCAGGGGGGAGAGTGACTAAGTCCCAAGTATGGTTTTTAAATAATGTATCAAGTTCCTCTTTCATTGCAATCTGCCATAAAGGGTCAGTGGAAGCCTCACGATAGGTGTGAGGCTCATGCAATGTAGCAAGGGCAGTGTAACAATGATAGTCAAGTAAATGTGCAGGAATGGACCTTACCCGAGTTGAGTGATGAGGTGGAATGTCTTGTACATGATCTTCAGGCGGAGCAGGAGCAGGGGAACCAAGATCAAGGTTGGGTAGCTCGTCTTCGACCTATTCATCTTCCACCTATTCATTAAAAGGGGAACTAGGAAAGCGATCAAGGATTTCTGGTGGTTGGACAGAGAAGTTAATAGGAGAATTAGGAGTAGCTACAGGAGGATCAGGATCAGTTATAGGAGGGTCAGGAGCAGCTACAGAAGGAATTTACGTCTCATCTAGAAATAGATCTAAGACAGAAGAGGAAGATAAAGAAGCACGGAAGTGAGAGAGCTCGACAAAGAGGCGATGTTCCCAAAAGACAACATTGCGGGAGACACGAAGACGATGAGAAATAGAATCATAACACCGATACCCCTTTTGAGTTTCATCATAACCAAGAAAACAACAAAGTCTTGACCTAGGTTCAAGTTTGTTATGCTCATGTGGCTGAAGAAGAACGAAACAAGCAGAGCCGAATGAGCGTAGGTGGTGATAGTCTGGAGGTTACCCAAAAAGGCGCTCATATGGAGTTTGATTTTAGATGACAGGACTGGGAATGCGATTAATAGTATGAACAGCATGAAGAACAGCTTCGCCCCAAAAAGGAGCAGGAACTTTGGCAGAGAGAAGGAGAGCACGAACAGTGTCAAGAATATGACGAAGTTTTCGTTCGGCTCTACCATTTTGCTGAGAGGTATCTGGACAAGTTAGTTGATGAATAGTGCCATAGGAATGCAAAACAGCTTGGAAAGCATATTGAGTGTACTTAAGAGCATTATCAGATCGAAAAATTTTGATACGTTTAGAAAATTAAGTTTCAACTATTTTTGCAAAATTAGAATACACTTGCAATAATTCAAAACGATGTTTCATATTAAGGATCCAGCTATAGCGAGAGTAATCATCAACAAAGACAACAAAATATCGAGATCCACCAATACTAGAGACAGAGGAAGGTCCCCAAACATCAAGATGAATGAGGTCAAAGATATCAGTGGATATAGATTCACTAGAATTGAAAGGTAAAGCTGGTTGTTTTCCTAATTGATATGAAACACAATCAAAATTTTCTGTAGACACTGAACCTAGCAAACCTCTAGAAGCCAATTGTTGTACACGAGAAGAAGATGCGTGACCAAGTCGAGCATGCCAAAGAGCAAGAGAAGGAATAGAAGAAACTGCAGCAGCTGAGGCAATAGAAACAGGAGCAACAAGTGGAAGACGAAGGTTGTCCACGGGAAACATACGCCCAACTCTGGAACCGGTCCCTAGCTCCTGTCCCGTCCTTGGATCCTGCACAATACACCCAGAATAATCAAATATGATTCGATAACCCAACTCAGCTAATTGTCCCACAGAAAACAAATTGTAAGAAAGGTCAGGAACATGAAAGACCCCAGAAACGGAGAGGTTGGAGGTTGAAACGGAACCTATATTATGACCAGACATTGTGGAACCATTTGCTGTGCGAATAGTAAGAGGGTGTGGTGCAGGTTTAAGTTCAAAAAATAAGGACGAGTGAGGTGTCATGTGATTGCAACAAGCAGAATCCATAAGCCAAGAGGAAGGAGACATACCGGAAAAAGCTGAGAGAGAAGATGAATAAGATGCATTACCAACCATACGAATGACATTGGCGATGATGTTTTTAAGGTCATCTGTGGTCATGGTGAAAGTGCGACCTGAAGACTTAGACTGTGCAAAGACGGGAGCCATTGGTTGGACACTCTCAATGTTAGCAATAGTGGCAGAAGAACCTGAAACAACTGATTTATTGCGCTGAAAGCAAGTCTCAATGTTATGGCCAAAACGTTTGCAAAAATTGCAAAAACGTTTACTAGATTATTGGCGACGATTGTTGCAAAAGGAAGAAGACCTGTCCTTATTCTTCATTTAGAAGCAAAATATGCAAAAATGGATTGCAAAAATGAAATCTACGCGAAAAACTAGGTAAGAAGCACCTAGGCTGCAGAAAGTCAACTCTGCGAAAAAGTCAACTGTCAACGGCTGGTCAACGGTCAACGGTCAGTGAACGATGACGTGGCGGGTGACGTCAGCAGCGCGCTGGAAGGTGACGTGGCAGGTGACATGGCAGGCTGACGTGGCAGGCTGACATGGCAGGCTGACGTGGCTAGGGCTGACGTCAGCAGGAGCAATCTGGCGCGTGAGTCGCGTGGAAGCGCGTGGAGGCTCTGTTCGGCGCATGGTGGCGCGTGGTAGCTCTGATCTGCGTGTGGCGGCGCGTGGGAGTGTGACCTTCAGTGCAGAAACTTTAGGCGGCGCGTAAGGGTGCGTGGAGGCTCCGATGACTGTGAGGTTTTCACGAAAAGGTAGATCGGAGCAAGACGATCTTCGTGGTACCTTCGAAAAAATTTTCGGAGCAATATTCATGGTGGTGTCGAAAAGGGCAGTGGTCTTTGCACATGTTATGGTTCAAGACTGCTAAGAAAAGGTCAGAGCAGTGGCTCTGATACCATGTTAAATATTAGCATTGATACACCATGTTGAATATGCTACTATGGATGCGGAAGCGAAAGCATAAAGTATAGAACACAATAACACAAGAGGATTACGTGGTTCAGCCTAACAGCCTACATCCACGGAGGAAACCCTAAAGGGCTACATCAATAATATATTAGAGTGTAGAACAAATCCTGTGTTACAATGAACCATAACATGTGTATATATAGTAGACTAAACCCTAAACTAATAGACTTCTAGTACAAGTAGGAAACTTGGCTTGCACACAAAGCAGAATTAGACTTGGGCTTATGCTAATGGGCTAATATATCTCTAACAGTCACTGTCTAAACTGATAGGACTTCAAGGTACAAAAATTCAACTAAGAAAAACAAGGGAACAAGCAATGTAATCACAGTCTATTGATATCTTAATTCAAAATTCAAGATCATACAAGTGAGAAAGATTCAAATCACACAAACTACTAAGTTAAATTACCAAAAAAAAAAATATATATATATATATATATTCCTAGATAATTCATGCATGCTAAGCAAGACAAGGCGCACTTATAAACATGAAGTTATCCTTCTATTGACCAGATATGGGAATCTGGTTTGTTAGATTTTTTTTTTTTGTCCCTTGTGACCAAAAACAATTACTGCACTCTTCCTCATATTTTGGTAACTTCTCCCATACATTACTCATGTGAAAATTGTAACTGCCTGCACACTCTAACTAGTTGATAACTGATCCGCATGCTCTAGCATGTGAAAATAATTATTTTTAGCCTAACAGGTAGCCTGGATAATGCACTGCAAATGATTCGTTGTTTGGTAATTCGCCTGATAAGGTACCGTTTTTTCTATCGCTCCCATTATTTTCCCATGCAACATTGTGCCAGAAATATTGAGAGATTGGAATTGAGGGCCTTTTTTTTTTCTTCTAAATAATAGTTTTTTTAGAATTATATTTAGCCAACATGAGAGTTTATTGGGAAGTGATTATAAGTTAATTTTTTGCTTATTTTATGTACTCTTTGTGGTCTATATTACTTTTTATCTAAATTTTATTTTAAATAATCTAATTTGAAGTTTTTTTTTTGGAAAATAAACTAGTATTTAGTTTTTTGTCTCACATTTTGTGAATAAACTACGGGCATTAAGCAATTCTCAAACTGTAGTCTTTTAAAAACTCAATTTTGCCAAAATCGAGTTCTTAGTGCCGAGAATGTATCTTAAGCGCCAGGCACATACAAGACTTTTGAGTTAGTTCCATATTTGTAAACTTGAGTTATTGTTTTTTGAGACAACTGATAGAAATTGAATTAATAAACAAGAAAGTGTACACGTACGAGCCACGGCCAAAACCGAGGACCAAGGGGACCACTGTCACTAGTAGAGAGTCCAAAACAAGACATGAAAAAGAAACTACATCAAGAAAACTGATACTCTTCAAAACTACATCATGAAACCTGGTGTGCAACCATTAACCTCTGATACTCTTCAAACAAACCACCAGCTCCCTCAAGATGGGTTTGCACTTGCTCAAAATAGAACGTGTTTCTAGCATTCCAAATTGACCAAGCTGTACCTGCCCATCTCTCTAGCTCCAACTGACTAAGCTTAATCTGCATCTGTCATGAATAGGAGGAAGAAATCGTTGGCTTCATTGCTGCACTTCTGCGTTCGACCCTTGAACATTGCCCAGACATTACGTGCGAATGGACATTCCCATAACAAGTGGCTTATTGTTTCGGCTTGTTGGCAGCACAACTCACATCTGGGATCAACCTTTAGTGAAGATTGTCACGTGTAGGGAGGCAGTTTGAGCATGCTCTCCATATGAAAGTACGTACTTTCGGCGGTACATTAAGAGCCCATATTTTGTTCCAAACAGGGTGATGGGTCATAAGCCGCTGAGCATTCAGCCAAAGATTGGTTTTTCAGACGTAATGCCACCTGATATATGCTGTCTTAGTTCCATATTAGTTGAGCCACACAGGTTATTACTATTAGCCACATCCACACTTCATGATAATTACTCATTATCTTGTAGCCCCCAAGCCATTAATTGGTTTTGCAAGGACAGAACCAGAATTCGAACTTGGAGCCGAAGCTTAAACCATTTTTTTTTTTTTTATGAAAATAAAAACTAACATCTATTTCATATTCAATAAAATACTACATATAAAATAAGTGTTTTTTAAACATTTGATATTATAAAAATGTCGACAAAGTATAAGATGCAAAATAACTATTTTTTAAACATTTCAACACATTTATCAAAATGGAACTTAACCCTCTTTTAGGTCTCGAAAGTCGTCTATGATTGATTCTGTACCAAATTTTGCAGCAATCTCCTTCTCAATGTACAAAATCATAGAGTCCATTAAAAATCATCAGCTATGACTTCAGAATTATTTAGATTTTTTCTTTTAAAAAAATTTAATATTATAGTGGACTTACTCATGATCTACAAATTTTTTTTTAAAAAAGAAAAAAAAGTTTCCTTATTTCCATATTTTGTAGTTCTATACACTAATTAAAAAAAAAAGGGACTTCTCAACAACAAAAAATCTAAAACCAAAATAATCACAAACAAGCACAAGTTTATATATATATATATATATATATATATATATATATATATATATATATATATATATATTACTAATATTAGCCACATCACACAAAGTGACAAAGACAAAGTTCACAAATTCATATATATTACTAACATTAGCCACATCACATAAAGTGACAAAGTCACAAAAATAAAATTTTTGATAAAACCAAAATAATAAGACCAAAGACTTTGGTCAATTGGTCTCACTAATGACTTAAACACTAGTCTCACATATTCACAAAACTAGTCACATCCTTGTCCTAGACTCCTAGTGGTTCCCCTTTATTTCTTTATAGATAAGGGTAAAACCAAAACAAAACAAAGAAAAAGTTACAATTTATAAACACTAGACCAGTCCACTTTCCACACAAAAGCCACAACAATAGTCAAACATGAAACACCATAGTTCATTAAAAAAAAAAAAAAAAAAAAAACTCAGAGGGCAGAGGGCTAACTGGCTAAGGCAGAGCAATATAACAAAAGATCTGAGAGGAGGAGTAGCAGCAGCAACAGTCCGGATTTGATCTGATGAGGTGCAGAAAAATAGTACCAGTGATGAAGATTGGAAGCGTTGATGAGGCTGAGGGGAGGAAGAGTGAGGTTAGGGTAAAAATTTGAGAATTGTAATTAAGGTTTTCAGTTTATATTTATTTTTTATTTTGTAGTTTGTTGGTTATTATTTATTTATTTATTTTGGAAGAGTTTGTGGGTTATTTTTTCAAATTGCATATTTCGGGTATACCAGTTTTTTTTTTTTTTTTTTTAATTGGGGGTTATTAGGATGAAAATTTAAAATTTCAACCTATATATATATATATATATATACTAGGGTCCGTCCCTAAGTTTTGATATAATCAGGAATTAAACCTTAAATTTCTTTTTTAACAACAAAAGGCCTTATAAGTTAAGCTATCTAAAATCCACTAAGATTAATTAAGTTAATTGCGCTATGATATAAAATAATTTTAACATGAAAAGTCAAGAAAAACAGTAATGGATGGAACAAGTATAGAAGTGGAACGCGAGTAAGAAATCCCATTTGTTTAGTTCATGACTGAGAAGATGGCTTATCCAAGATGAATGATATTGCGTTCTATTTATTTTTTACTAGACTACTAGTAAACGTGAGTGAAGTGAATTTTCATTAATGTCAAAAAAATAGATAAAGAAATGATGGCATGTCTTTAAGGAAAGTGGTATGTTTCATTAATGCCAAAAAAATAGATAAAGAGATGATGGCATGTCTTTTAAGGAGAGTGGTATGGCTAAACATCATGTATACAAGTGAGTAAATCAACCTCAAAAGGCAACCTCTATTCGAAGTTAAATTGAGCCTCTCTCTCTCTCTCTCTCTCTCTCTCTCTCTCTCAATATTCTTGCAACACGATATCTTAATAAATTATCCCATGAATAATACTTCTAATATATTATAATTGTTAGGTTCTAAGACTTTAGAAACTAAATATGTTAGAATTTCATTTTGTATATGTTGGCAAACTATGATCAAAACATTTAGTCTAAGTTTAGACTTCTCAAAGTTTGTTTTAGTGTAAGTTTGAAATCGAGTAATTGCATAAAATTAATGTTCAATTATGCAAGACTCGATCAATTGAAGAATAGACTCGATCGATCAAAAATCATAGATTAGAGATTTTCTGTAGAATTTTCAAACGCAGCCCAAGTCCATATGATGTGTAAAGTTAAGTGTTTGACTCCTAGTATAAAAGGAAAAACCCTAGTTACATTTTAGAAGTCTTTGTTGTATTGTGTGTTTAATTTTTTGAGATCTGAGAGGTGTTTACCTTAGAACACATGCATAGTTCTACCAAGATCAAGATTCACATCAAGAATTGGTAGGTGATTCAATTGCTGCATAAAGAACCTTCAAAGAAGATCCAAAACCTTTGAGAGGTGTCTCAAAGTTACAAGTAGGAGAACTTATGTTGGTGCAAATTCAACGAAAGGAGTAGTTCGTGGACTCAGAGCTGTTACGTGGTAATGGTAGTAAGTTTTCTAGATGAGGTAGTATAGGATGTTAGTGGTCTAAATCCTATTGTACAAACTTTAATTCTTTCATAGTAGATCTATTGTTACCTTGAGGATAGCTAAGTTAAATTCTCCCTAAGTTTTTTACTAGTTTGATTTTCCTGGGTCATCAGATCTTTGTGTTCTTTACTTTCTGCATTATATCTGTTTTACTCATAATTGTTTAACCTAGACTTGAATAACAAACTTATTGATCAACTTGGCTTAATATTTGGTTAAACATATTGTGTTAAGGGGTCTAAAAACCTAACAATAATTATTGAGAACTAAATTTCAATTATATTATATGTCATTATAAAGAAAGAAAATGCGAAAATGCGAATCTTAAGAGCTAGTATAATTAAGAATATGAATGAATCAATTGCTTGTTACTACATTCGTTGAACTTCTTTTTCTTTTCTTTTTTCAATTGTTGCCAAATCAAATCAATTTCAACAATAATCACATGTTTCAAATCAATTATTTCTTATAGAAATCTTATAAAAAAAAATCATAAGAATATATATTGACGCTTGTAAAGAATTAACACATCAAAATTCATTTACATAGTAGTACAAAGTAAGGCAACTAATTGTTGGTTTCACACACACACATATATATGTTACATGTTATTAAATGATTTAGAAATGTAAATTGTTAAAATTAATATAATTGTTAAGATGTCTGTGGAGAGTAAAGGACCTGAGCAGGTATTTGGGCCTTTGGGCTCTGATAAGAAATGCCAGTTCGTTCTTAACTAAAGGCCTTTAGGACTGCAGGTCGGCCCACGGGCCGAGGGTCCGAGGAGTCATCCGAGGAAGAATCTCTCCTCGGACAGATACGTGATGACTTGGAGGTTCGCCAAAAGGATCAAGACAGGGCTCTAGAAAAATTGTTGGTTAAAAGGGGGATCCTTGTATCCTCTAGATGCACCAGTGTTAAAGAAATATCTCAGAAAAATTCTGTCACCTCCACATTAAAGATCCTGCACCTACCTCCCTGACCGCATTAATGGGGAAGTGACCCCTGAACAGTAGAGCTGAACCTTCTGGTTACGATAAAAACACTTGAAGAATGTGGTGGAAAAAGGGGAGGAGGGAGGATAAGATTTGTGTGACACATGGACAAAGGAAAAAGAAGAAGTATTTAAGAAGAGTATAGGGCAAAGAAAAGGGGGATCGGTCAGTTAGCAAATTAGGGACTAAGAATTATAACCTTCAAAGAAAAAAGAGAAATAATACAGAAATTGTCCTCGGCTTACGTCCGAGGACATTCCTTTGTCATAATCATTTACTATTCACAAATTCTTTAACACCTTAGCCTGTTTATCAAGTTTCCAACATCTCTATACTAGATTTCAAATCCATACTCTACAAATTTCATTGTTTAAGGCTCGTTAGGCTTGAGCCCACAGTTGTCTTTGGGTCCAGGTGCAATTGTGCGCTTACAATTGGCGCCGTCTGTGGGAAATCTAGTCTTGGAGGAGCTAGAATACCATGACAGGCTTAAGCTCACACCATACAGAGTCTCAAGAATCGCAACCTGAGGATCTTTTCGAGCGTCTTGAGCGCCGAAGGGATTGAGAAGGAAGCGTTCACACTGAGTATCCTAGAGCGAGTCATACGCACGGTGGAGGCAGCACCACCCATGAGGATGGTGCCAAGGCCATGCAGAAGGAGATTCATCACCTTAAAAGGAAACTGCGCCGCGTCAGACGGAAGCGTTCACCATCCTCATCCAATCCTTCTTCAGGGGAGGACCGGGGAGGTAGCTACAGCTCGAGGTCATGGTCGCCCCCTAGCAGAACGTCCTCTTGTGAGAAGGACGACCCACCAGGTCATAGGCGCAAGAAACTCCCCTCCAGGGGCTTGGGGAACGATGCTATGAGCCGGACATTGCACCAACTCTCCAAATCGCTATTCTCACGTAGGATTAAGAATGGGAGGCTCCCCAGGAGGTTCACCCAGCCCACCTTCACCATCTATGATGGCCGGAATGATCCGGTGGAACATGTGAGTCACTTTAACCAAAGGATGGCGGTGCACTCTCATAATGAGACCCTGATGTGTAAAGTCTTTCCCTCTAGCTTGGGACCTATTGCTATGAGGTGGTTTAACGGCCTTAAGTCAGGGTCTGTAGGTTCGTTTGAGGAGCTTACTAGAGCATTTGTGTCACGGTTTATTACATGCAGCAGAGTTCCTTGACTATTGGACTCACTGTTATCTATGGCTATGAGGGAGGGAGAGACGTTGAAAGCATACTCTGACCGGTATTGGGAGATGTTTAATGAGATAGATGTTGATTTTGATAAGGTGGCAATCAATACCTTTAAAGTAGGCCTTCCTACCGACCATGACTTGAGAAAGTCCTTGACCAAAAAGCCCATATAGAGCGTACGTCGCCTCATGGACCGTATTGATGAATATAAAAGGATAGAGGAAGACCAACAGCAAGGAAAGGGTAAGGCGAAGGTTATCCCGCAGGAGAGAAGGGATTTTAGGTTGGACAGATATCAAAACAACAAGCCGAGAAGAGATTACTCCGGGCAATCTGGCTTGGCAGCACCTCAGGTTGTTAATACTGTGTTCCGAGAACCAGTACACCAGCTACTGGAGAAAGTCTGTAAGGAGCCCTACTTCAGATGGCCTAGTAAGATGGCAGGGGACCCTGGGAAGAGGAATCAGAATCTCTTTTGTCAGTACCATCAGGACGTGGGTCATACTACCGAGAACTGTCGGACCCTCTAAAACCACTTGGAGCAGCTTGTCAGCGAAGGAAAACTGAAGCAGCACCTTTACCAACCTAATGAGTAGGGCAGTCACTCCGGCTCGAATAATCAGAAGAATAACTCCTCTCGGCCAGCCTTGGGAACGATTAACGTTATTTTCGTTGCACCTGGCAGGACTGGTTCATGTCCCACCAGGGTGATGGCAGTTTCGCACTCTCAAGCCGATGAGGCAGGCTGCAAGCCGAAGAGGTTGAGGGTGAATTTGCCCGTCTTGGGATTTTCAAAGGAGGATAAAGTTGGGACCATCCAACCCCATGACGACGCCCTGGTGGTCACTCTGGGGATAGGGAATTACGATGTGAGAAGGGTGATGATTGATCAAGGCAGCGGCGCAGATATCATGTATCCTGATTTATTCAAGGGGCTAAGGTTGAATCTAGAAGATTTTACTCCTTATGACTCGCCACTTATAAGTTTTGAAGGTAAAGCTGTTATACCAAAGGGATAGATTCGTTTGCCCGTGCAATCTGGCTCGGAAACGGTTGAGGTGGATTTTATTGTGGTTGACGCATATTCCCCATATACAGCCATCCTTGTCAGGTCGTGGCTGCACGCTTTAGGTGCTGTCTCCTCTACCTTGCATGTTAAGGTCAAGTTCCCATCAGGGGAATACATTGAAGAAATTCTCGGTAGCCAATTAGTGGCCAGGCAATGCATATCGACTGCAGTGCTGCATCAGGCCGAAACAAAGTCTTCGGCCTTGATCATCAAAGATTTATAGCAATTAACAGTTCCGGATGCGCCCGATTTGGTGACAAAAGAGGAAGCCCTATGTGAAGATTTGGAGAAGTTTCTGATAGCGGATAATCCTGAAAGGTTCTTTCAAGTTGGCATACGTTTACCGCACTAGGAGAAGATGGATTTGCTGAAGTTTTTGAAAGACAACATTGATATTTTTGCGCGGGATCCTTATGAGGCTCTGGGCATAGACCCAAGCTTCATTTGTCATCATTTAAATGTCAACCCCGCCATCATTCCTAGAAGGCAGCCTCCTCAGCGTTCCTTCAAGGAACACTCCGAGGCTGTCAAAGAGGAAGTGCTTATGCTCAAAAGGGCTGGGGCTATTAAAGAAGTTTTCTACCCAGAATGGTTGGCACATACAGTCGTGGTGAAAAAGAAGAATGGAACGTGGAGAGTATGTGTGGACTTCACGGATTTAAACAAGGTCTGCCCAAAGGATTCGTTCCTGATGCCACGTATTGATCAGCTTGTGGATGCCATGGTCGGACATCCTCGAATGAGTTTTTTGGATGCCTTCCAAGGTTACCACCAGATTCCATTGGCGGTGGAGGATCAAGAGAAAACTGCTTTTATCACTCCAACAGGGAACTACCACTATAAGGTCATGCCGTTTGGGTTGAAGAATACTAGGGCTACCTATCAAAGGATGATGACCAGAATGTTTGAACTGCAACTTAGGAAGACCATTGAGGTATACGTGGATGATATGGTGGTGAAGAGTAAAACAATACCTTCGCACGTTAAAGATCTAGACGACACCTTTCAAGTGCTTTGGTACAAGCTGCGCCTTAATGCCTCAAAATGTTCTTTTGGTGTGGGTTCTGGAAATTTCCTGGGTTATATGGTTACTCATAAAGGGATAGAGGTAAACCCGGCACAGGTCAGGGCTATTCAGGACTTACAACCACCTCGGAATCCAAAAGAAGTCCAGAAGTTGACTGGAATAATCACTGCTCTCAGCAGATTTATCTCTCGATTAGCTGACCGGTGCTGGCCTTTCTTCCAATTGTTGAATAAATGGAAAGGGTTCGAATGGACCGAGGACTGTGTGGTAGCCTTCCAACAGCTTAAGCAATATCTTTTTCGACCACCCATTTTGTCTCGGCCCGAAGTGGACGAGGTCCTGTTTGCATATCTGGCAGTGGCCGTCCACGCAGTCAGCCTGGTCCTCATAAGAGACGAAGGTGGGGTGCAGAGATCAGTCTACTACGTCAGTAAGTCCTTGAATGAGGCCGAGGTGCGTTATCTACTTTTGGAGAAATTACTGTTGGTCGTAGTTCATGCCACGCGGAAGCTTCCTCACTATTTCTAGTTCCACACTGTGGTGGTTCTGACCCAACTGCCCCTCAAGTCAGTGTTACGCAGTGCCGATTACTCTGGGAGGGTGGCTAAATGGGGAACCATTTTTGGAGCCTTTGATATCAAATACATGTCGCGCACCTTGGTGAAAGGCCAGGTTCTTGCGGATTTGGTGGCAGAGTTTGTCAAACCATTGTTAGAAGAAACTGTGAAGGAATCGCGCATGGATGAAAAATCAGTTGGTGTGATCACAGGCATAGCACCTCTGACTTGGAAAGTGTCTGTTGATAGGGCAGGTAATCAGAGAGGGTCTGGTGTTGGACTTGTCCTGGTGTCCCCTGAGGGGATTGTCTTCGAAAAATCTTTGAGATTGGCGTTCTTGGCTACTAATAATGAGGCCGAGTACGAAGCAGTCTCAGTGGGCATGAGCATGGTACATAAGATGGGCGGAAAGGAAGTTCATATGCTCTTGGATTCTCAGTTAGTGATCGGCTAGGTCACGGGGACCATAGAGGCTAGGGATCCAAGAATGCAAGAATACTTGGCCCAGGTCAAACGTCTGCAAGCTAAATTTGATTCTTTTATCCTATCTCATGTTTTCAGAAGTGGAAACACACATGCCGATTCTTTGGCTACCTTAGTGAAATCCTTGGCTCAGTGTTTGCCCAGGATTATCCTTGTAGAGGATTTACTAGAGCCAACTCTTACCACTGTCGGTGCAGCCCGTATCCATCTGATAAGGCCTAGACCTAGTTGGATTGACCCGGTGATATCTTTTATGAAAAACGACGTCCTTCTTAAGGACAAATCTGAAGCAGATAAGATTCGTCGAAAGGCACCGCGTTTCTGGTTGTCCGAGGATCAGAAACTATATAAACGATCCTTCTTCGGACCATACTTGTTATGTGTGCATCTCAAATCAATGGAGACGCTTTTGGAAGAACTGCATGAAGGAATTTGTGGGAGCCACATTGGGGGAAGGTCCTTAGCCCATAGGGCCCTCACTCAAGGATATTGGTGGCCCAATATGTAAAGGAAAGCTTAGGACTATGCAAGAAAATGTGACCAGTGCCAGAGATTCGCCCCTAACATTCATCAACCGGGAGGAGTTCTCAATCCTCTCTCCAGTCCTTGGCCTTTTGCTCAATGGGGATTGGACATAGTAGGGCCATTTCCGAGGGCTGTAAGAAACAAAATGTGCCTGCTCGTGGGGACCGACTACTTCACTAAATGGGTCGAGGCTGAGCCCTTAGCAAATATTAGGGACGTCGATTCCAAGAAGTTTATCTGAAAGAACATCATCACCAAATTTGGGGTACCACACACACTTATTTTGGACAATGGCGTTCAATTTGATAGTAGAGCTTTTAGAAAATATTGTGGTGACATGGGCATCATAAATAGATAGTCCACTCCAGCTTATCCTTAGGGAAATGGTCAAGCCGAGGTCGTTAACAAGGTCATAGTCAGTAGACTCAAGAAAAGGCTGGACGATGCGAAAGGCAGATGGGTAGAAGAACTACCACACGTTTTATGGACGTATCGAACTACGCCGCGCAGATCCACCAGAGAAACTCCATTCTCTATGACTTATGGAGCCGAGGCGGTGATACCTTTAGAATCTGGTTTCCCCACGTTAAGGACGAGTTCTTTTAACCCAGAAAACAACAACGGCCTCTTGGAAAAAGATCTGGATTTAGTAGAGGAACGGTGAGAGGCAACTATGGTCCAAATGGCTTATTATCAGCAGAAGCTTAAACGGGGATATGATGCCCGTGTGAAGCTAAGACCACTCGTGCTTGGGGATCTCGTACTAAGAAAGGTCGTGGGTACTGCTAGGAACCCAGCTTGGGGTAAGCTAGGACCAAACTGGGAAGGGTCTTATCGCATTGTTTCTGTAGCAGGCATAGGGTCGTATCGGCTAGCTGATCTAGATGAAAAAATTGTACAATGTCCATGGAATGTAAACAACCTTCGAAGGTATTATTATTAATAAAAGATGCTTTTGTTGATTCGCAGTTCCAGTTATGAATGGATATAGGCTTACAAATTATGAATCACTAAGTATCAAGCACAAAACTCAATTTTTTAAAAATAGAGATATTTTGCTAAATAATTTCAAAATAAAAGCATTTTGCTGCATAATTTGTAAATTAAGGGCAAATGCCCATTTTCCCCAAGGTTAAGAGTACAGAGATTGAGAATTTGAGATAAGGCCAAATGGGAAAGACCTAGTGTACGACACTCTTCTAGAGTTTTTTTTTTTTTTTTGGGTAAACTAGAGTGCTGCTTCATGTAAGAATTTGAGATAAGTCTTCTAGAGTATTCAAGACTTTTTTTTAATTGATAGTTTTATTAGGAAAAGTGTTAAAAAGAACAAAAACTCAGAGCTTTTACACAATATTACATTTGTGAAACACCAATCTTGTGTAAGTATGGTATTCCTTTTTTCAGATCCAGGAAAAGATAAGTGTAAAAATATCTAATAAAAACAAACAATCTCTCAAGCATTATGTCATGTTTAATTTTAGTGATTCTCCTAGTTGAAAATAACTATAAAATAGCCCTTCATGATGCGCAAATGGTATTAGTAAGTAGTAACTTAATGAAAAAAAAGTGAGTATTTTAGCAAAGAAATAATAGTATGAATCGCGCATATTTGGTTTTTCTTTTCAAAGAAAAATAAAAATAAAGAAGAGAGTAAGAAATGAGAAGTCAGCTTGTGAGGTGTTTATCACTTGCATTTTGTGATGCTTGTATTATTTGATTATGGGAAATCTTAAGACAAGGGGTTTATCACTAGCTTTCTGCGATGCGTGTATTATTTGATTTAGGAAATCAAAGGACACAGGACCACCGTTTCCCAATCCCTGGGCAGATCCTTCTTTTAAATCAGTAAAATTTGTAACTTGGTGAGACATACCATGGGAGCAGATCGATGAAGTAGATTATTGGAATCATAATTATTGAACACAACACTTGAAGATAAGTTTTCCTTTTCTTTTATTTCTTGAGGAGAAAGGAATATGAGCACCTTTTGTAACACAAAAATCTAATTTTAATTGCAAATTTGTAGAAAGTATGTTTGACACTTAATTAAGGCCTTATTCTATGCTACTATCACAATGATGTCTTTGAATATTTCTCTAATTTATGGAAATAAAAATGTGAAAAATACATTACAACCTGCAAAAGTGAAAGTAAGATCATTTACATCCAAACAAACATATATGGCCATGTGTGAATATTTGAAAATTTTGGAAAATCTATTGAAAGTAAAAGCTAGCAAGTTTACGCTTGCATTTCAAAAATGAAAGGAAAAATTTTCAAAATGACAATTTGCTCTTTGATTTTCCAGATTTCTAAACTCTTTTTAACCTTAAGAAAGATTTAATGGTAAATTACATACTTAGTCTCTAACTATGATAATTTAGTCATTAACATTTTAAATGTGTCAATTTATGGTCTATTTAGATACCGCTTATTTTGCTGAAATTGAAAATTTATTGCTGAAAGTATTGTAAATAAAAGTAAAAGTTAATTGAAATAGTACAACAATATTAATGAATAGTATTAAAAAGTGCAGTAGAGTCCATAAATAGTAGCAAAAATAAACTAAATAGTAAAATAATTTTAATTTTTCATTAGTATCCAAACGCACATAGTTCTAACATTTGGTTTTATTTCAAAATAGTAATAAAAGAAAATTAAAAATAAAAGAAAAATAAAATGTTGACACAATTAATGGTCAAAATAAAATATTTGTATAAAGCCAAATAAGACGGTTACCTAGACTGCCATGTCAAAATTAACTCAATAAAAAAATAAAAAACCAACTTAGTGATAAGCTTGCAGTAGCTTTAGCTATCACGGTAGTGATGCTAGACGGTGAAGCACAGTAGCAACACCCAATGGTGAAGACCAGCGGCAATCGATCGGCTGGTGACGCCGATTTTGGTATAATCTCTTTCTCTCTCTATCTCTCTGTTCAAATGGGTTTTTATTGGAAATACTATCACAAACAAATACTTAAAGAAAAATTAGAAGATAATGAGAGATTAGTGTGAAACTGTGAATTGATGATGTAGCACATGAACGTCATCGACTAGAGTTGGCCCTCAAAAGAAAGAGAAGAGATTATTATGAAGTGTGAACTGATGATGTTCAACTTAGACTTCACTGAGTAGAGTGAATGTTGTGCTCATACTAGTATAGGATGCTTCTGCTTTCATTGATGTTGTCATTTTGTTATTTGCTATTTCATTTTTAAAAAAAAAAAATTAGGTAAGGCTGACATGGCAGTCCAGGTGGTACTCTTATGTGGCATTAAACAAATATATTATTCTCAGCCAAGACCATTTTGAAACTGTGCTTAAAAGGTTGAGAACTAAGTATGTAATTTAGCTTCATTAGATTTAAAATCAATTTATTTAAAATGCCTTAATTTTACATTCATAGATTTTAAAATTCCTTGTTTGGTTGTATTTTATACCTTGGAGGATTTGAAATTATAAAATTTAAAAACTATTGAAGTATGACTAAGAATTTCTAAAATTCTATCTGGTTAGATCTTATTTTAAAATTGATGATGAAAAGAAAATCAGTAGGCTGGAGCTTCGGACTTGAAAGGACTACTTGCTGTTTTAATCGTCTGAAAAAGAAAGAAAAGTGATCAAAGGTGACCGGGGTTGCCGGCCAAGAACCCTTCGATGGCAAAGTTAGTTTTCTCTCTATAATTTTGGAGTTCCAACTTTTTAAGAAATGTAAAAACGTACTTTTGTCTGGTCTGAATGGGCGTTTATATAGTGCATCTTGGAGGCGGTTATTAGACTTGTAACATCCCCTATATTTGAGGAGGTCTGAGGGTTCAAGGATAACCTCCACAACTGCCACGGGAGTTCTATTTCATTCTTAATTAACTGCTGTTGACGGTTAATGTTTTGAGTGGAGGTTGCAGTGGTGAAATCAGGTACTACTCACGCCTTAGAATCAAAACCCATGGTTATTTGAATAAGGGAACAATACTTGGAATTTTCTAAGTGTCGTGGGTCGTCCATATGCTTTCCTGTGGACGACCCCTGGTATGGACGAATTATCCTGCGCCATATTGAACACCTGTGGGTCGTCCATGAGAAATTCATGGACGACCCCTGGCATGGACGACCGAGGACGCTCTGGATTCGGTTGTTTTTCACAACTCCTCATCAAAAATCAAGAATTACAAAGTTTAAAATCCTTAGCCAAATTCAAGTCCTTGACTCTTTTATCCAAACAAGGTAATTAGAATTTAATCGCCTAAATCTAAAATCACATGCTCAAATCTTGTTATCCAAATTACAAACACACTAGAGAATTTTTGGGCTGTAATTCTTATTATCCTTCTTCAATTCTCATTTATTAAATGCAAATAGTGCTTCTCAATTGGATTACAAATAAACTGATAATGATATAAAAAGCTAAATTATAGTTCAAATTCAAAGAGGGAAAAAAAATCCGTAAAACTAACTGCTAACTCTTCCTAGACAATAGGAAGCCCTTATTTGATAAGCTTATTGATAAACTTGAGAATTAAATCAAAGCTCCATCACATATTTAACCTAATCTTATCCAAGTCGAAAACTTCAGC
Source organism: Castanea mollissima (assembly GCA_014183005.1). Classification (NCBI taxonomy): domain Eukaryota; kingdom Viridiplantae; phylum Streptophyta; class Magnoliopsida; order Fagales; family Fagaceae; genus Castanea; species Castanea mollissima. The sequence continues at coordinate 1,376,406 of JACAVU010000007.1, forward strand.
CAAGAGATTTGGCTCCTTCAGTCTCCATGCTTCACGACTTTAGTCTTATCTGTATGAATAATAATACGTACATAAGCATGTAAGTAACTAAATATGTATGTGTGTGTATATAATGCACGAAGATACGAGAAACGAGGTGGACTAATATGTAAGTAAAATCATGTACATAGTTATCTGATTTTTTTTTTTTTTTACCTGCATCTTGATCATGGATCCCCCAAATCATTTCTTTTACATAATCTGACTGAAATGAGGCATAAAATTTATTAAAAAAATTAAAATTAAAATTAAAAATTAAAACTTAAATCACATGGCACTATATACAGGATGCAAAATAGAAAAAGATCTATGATGGTGTTTTGTATTCTGGAAGTACATATATATATATGTAGATATGGATCATGAAAAAAAGGGACTCAGAAGGATCGTAGAAATACCGAGTTTTTTGCTTTAACAAAAGCATCCTCCTCAAATTTTTTAGCTGATTCTTCAACTTCAGATGATGGAATTAGACGAAGGGTAAGCTTCGTCCTCCATACATTCGTTCTATACACAAAAGGCAATACGCTTATCATGTTACAGGCCATACCGACACAATTAAGCTATTAAAGAAAAGGAGTCCCAAATATGCTGACAGTGTCGAACTTAAAAATAAAAATAAAAATAATAATAATAATAATAATGTCCATAACACAAATACAAGCTTAACAACAATATTTAATGCAAAAAAAATGCATTTTAATTCAATCACGCACAATAATCAAAATTTGATGTAGAGTTTAGTCAGGCGAAAGAAAATGAGAAACCAAGCTTAAAATGAAGAATTAAGCTTTGTTTTGTATTTTATTTATTTATTTATAAAATCGTAAGAATTTTGGAGAATAAACAATATCTCTTACAGCCCATTAACTAATTCTTTACGCTTCAAATGGGTCCCCCAATTGACGGAGTCCTTGGTGGATGCTCCACTGCCTCCTCTGCTGCTGCTGCCACCACCTTTGGGGGCTTGAGTTAGAGTGAGTTTCCCTTTATTGCTATCCATCTAATTTTAATTCATAACCAAAATGTCAACAACAATTCTAGTTATCAAACCTCTCAATCTAGACAAGAATAAACAATAATTTTATGACAAAAAATTTAGGAGAGAGGGGAGCAACCTTTTTTATATAGAGAGTGGATGAGACTATAATAAATGAGAAGATTAAAAGTAGGATTATATGGTTTTAAGAAAGAAAGAAAGAGTGACTTGAGTTTAAAATTGCGAATGTTGAAGCCTTTATTGTTTCACATTCACGTATTCATTTATTGTTTCACATTCGTATGTTCACTGTCTTCCCCCAAACTCTTTCATATCAGTATATAGTTCAAGGCCTGTTTGTACAATTATAATCATAAATTTATAAGGAATGGCCTTAGGAAATTTCTTAATGAAAAATTTTAAGAAAGTTTTGATCTCAATTTTATGATAAATATAAATATTTATATTATAAAAAATATTTATTTTTTATTTTTGCATAATTTTTCCTAAATGCCATTGGGCATTGATTAACATTTTCTATTAATAAGATATCATTTTATTATTAAATAATAATTAAGTGAATGTTTAATACATAATTATGGATCACCTTCAAAGAAAAAAACATAATTATGTATTAACAATTCCCATATTAATTACGAGCATGTATTACGGTATTTATTACATAATATATGTATTCCAATTATCATATTTAAATTCAATTCTCATACTAATTTCCAATATATATATATATTAATAACCAAAGTTGAGAGAAAATCCAATTAAAATCTAAATTGGTGTCTAATTTTGCAACACGTGTCTCATCTAATTTTAATTTTGTGTGTTAAGTGAATCATTAGGTGCAATTATCAAAGAATCTAAATTCAATTCGATTCTAAATTGAATTTTAATTGAAGTTTAATTTTACTCCATGTGTCCCATCTAATTTTTTAATTTTTGTGGCAAGTGAATTATTGAGTGCAAAAACATAAGAGTAGATCCAATTAAATTGTAGATCATATATATATCAATAAGTAAAGCTAAGAGAAAATCAAATTAGATTTATTGTTGTCTATTTTTGTACCATGTGTCCTATCTATATATATTTTTAATTTCTAGGTGAGCTAATGTTGTGCAAAAGACAAAAATTTTAATATAAATAAACCATAAAAAAAAACCGATAAAAAAGAGTAAACTCATGTGTATATTAAAAAAATAAAATAAAATAAAAAATAAAGAAGAAAGAAAGAGTAAAACTCATGTATATATCTATGACTTAAACAAGGTATAATTTGAATTTATATATGTGTAATTGTGTGTGTTTTTTTTTTTAAATTATACCGTGCATATGCATAGATTATACACTTGCTTATATATAAATATATATATATAAAAGTAAGGTTGAGAGAAAATCCAATTAGATTTTAATTTTTCCAATTTTGCGCCATGTCCCATGTAATTTTTAATTTTTATGCCAAGTAATTTATTGAGTGTAAAAATCGAAGAGTCCAAATTCAATTAGATTCTAAATTGAATTTCAATTGGAGTCCAATTTTGCGCCACATATTCATCTAATTTTTTAAATTTTTGTGGCAAGTAGATTATTACATGCAAAAACTGAAGAACTTAAATTTAATGAAATTCTAAATCATATATATATATATATATATATATATGTATATGTATATATAATTTGAATCCATATATGTGTAATTGGGTTTTTTTTTTTAATTATACCGTGCATATTCACAAATTATACACTTGTTTATATATATATATATAAGTAAAGCTGAGAGAAAATTCAATTAAATTTTAATTTTTCAATTTTGCGCCATATGTCCCATGTAATTTTTAATTTTTATTTCGAGTAATTTATAGAGTGTAAAAATCGAAAAGTCCAAATCCAATTAGATTCTAAATTGGATTTCAATTGGAGTCCAATTTTGCGCCACATGTTCATCTAATTTTTTTAATTTTTGTGGCAAGTAAATTTACATTCAAAAACTGAAGAACTTAAATTTAATGAAATTCTAAATCATATATATATATATATATATATTGATGTTTTAGAGATATATGATTTTAAAATGTGTAACATATAATTGTGATTGTTTTTAGATGTATTTGTGCATATGCATGGGTTACACACAAGTCTAATACTATATATAAAAGCAGGAACTTTTTTTCCTACAATTAAAGAGGTTTTTCCATGTAGGAAAAATGTTCATCTAAAATTCTACCACTTATAAGTTAAAAATCGATAAATTATATTGTTTCACCGTCTTAATACCGTTTGATCTTAACGCCGTTTTTCTCAGTATATAAAAAAAAAATTAACCGGTTAAAATACTATTACGCTTGCGATACAGAGATAGAGAATGAGGAAAAAAAAAACCTTGCGATACAGAGATGAGAAGGAGACAAAGTTCGTACGGCCAGCCATCACCATCATTTTCCAGCCATCGGCCATTCGCTTGCCAAACTTATACCACCAGAACCGGCACTAGTAATGTACATAGGAATTGAGGTACAGACATAGAGAGAACTACCACCGGTAAGGTTTTTTTTTAAAAAAAAAAATTCCATTATTTTCTAAGATCTAGGTATGAAATATGAATTAGTTTGAGAAATTTGGTTGGATTAATTTTTAGTTAGGTACATGGGTTACATTAGGTTTTGATTTGATTTTTTGAAATTTGGGGTTATATATGGTTTAGGTTTGGAAAGGGCAAGACATAGAAATAAGAGAGAACGTGAGTTTGCTCTTTGGAAAGAGCGTTGGTAATGAGAGAAATTTGACATCTTGTGGTCAGACCACCAGAAATCTTTATTAGTAATTTTTTTTTAAATATGCTTTAAATGTTTGAGTTGATATAGTCTTAGGTTTGGGTATTTAATTGAATTGATTTTGATTCAAGATTTGTCTTCCTTTTTTACTCTTTTCCCTCTAAACTACATTCTAAAATACCATTTAGAGGATAGAAAAACAAACATCTCCTTCCATTAGAGAGCGAGAGGGAGATTGAAGAAGTTTGATTTCTTTAATTTGATTTTAATTGTCAATTTGTCACATACTTACTGCATTTCTTCATGTTTTATTCTTATTTCCTTTTATGCATGTTTTGATTTCAAGTTGGGTTAAAATTATAGGAAAAAATAATTGTGTTAAGTTCTTAAAATTTTCTATTGGATATGACTAATTGTTAACAATTTTCTATTCAAGTTTTATCTATTTTAGATTAGTTCTATGAGATTTTGTTTGATGTTTCTAAAATGATTTCAAATTGCAGAGTGAATATTTGTGGTGTAAATTTGAAATTATTTTCTAGGATGTTTAAATTCTCAGTGTGATTCTGTGTTTGAAAAATAATTTCCTTAAACTAATTTTCAAACAAAATGATAATTGAAAACATCATCTTTTAAAATAGTACGTCTTTCTCACAATCAAAAATCTGGGTATCAATATACATATTAATAGTCATTTGCTCTGTTAAATCTCATTACTTTATGCTTTCACAATTTTTTGAACTGTTTAACTGTACTTTCTTTAAAGAACAAAATAATTAAAAAAAATACTGCATTTACGTCTCTTATAAGAGAAATCCAAAGATGAGCATGTGAACGAGAAAAAAAAATTGTTATAAGTTTTATTCCTTGAAACCTTTTTTTATAATTGATACCTGCCTTTGTAATTAGTGTTTTGCAAAAACATTTCTCCACTTCTTTTGTAATAAAGGCATTCTCTTTGTTGGTGTAAAGTAAAGCCTTTTTGGCCTTTTGACACTTTAGTAAACTGTAGTTAATCTAGGTGAAATATATTAAGTGGTTATAATATTATTTACTTGAATGGTTTCATATAAATGTCTTCACATATATATTTATATGTCTAATATTCAATTGCAGAAGAAAATCATATAATAACATTATTGCCGTAGAATATGCTATTACTTTACAATTTGATTCAAAATTTAGTAATGAAAAGTGAAAAAAATCATTAATAGATATTGATGAAAGGTAGTTAAAAAAACTTCTAATGGAACCTTCTTATAGAGATCGGAGATTCAAAAGCAAGGGCAGGTCATTTGGATATGATTCTCTCTAAGGTTCACCCCTCTCTGCATTTTTATTCGTTTCCCCCTAATTTTGAGGTTTTTTTTTTTTTTTTTTTTCTTGTTACCATAATTCCCCACAAGATGAATTATATATGCACCCCATTTGTTTGACAATGTAAGAATGAGTCTGGAGTTGTTAATAAATTCATAGCAAACAACATTCTTTATTTTTCATTTGAAACATGGACCCCATTTGTTTGACAAAACTTTCACTCACTCTTGCTGGGAATAGGGGTTTCGTTTTTTCCTATTTAAAACAAATTAACATGGATGCCTTAAATTTTTACTGCAGGAGTTTCTGTTTTGGTTCAGCATGTGGAGGGAGACACCAAAGATGCTTGAAAGGCCTATAGAAACATGTGTTTGACATGCTACCTCCTGTGCTTTTCGATGGTTTTACTTATAATTTTTCTTTTGATATACAAACTAACCCCAATTCATAGGAATTGCTTAAAATCGTTATTACCCTTTTTGTTCTCTAGGTTGCCAAATAACTATTTGTTTTAGCTTTATTTGAAAGGGGAAAAAAAGTTAAAATATTTATCTTTGAGAGGTTTCCATTGAATTATTTTCTCAATTGACGATAAAGATTGGTGGGGAGGTATTTCTAATAAAGGGGCTTTGCCTTAGCAAATAACAGTTGTGATAGAAGACATCTGAGACTTGCTGACTCAGTGTAGACATTGATTTTTTGTACATAGAAATTTGTTGGAAAAAGAAGAGTCTTAGATGCATTTTTTTGGGACAATAACTATAGTTCTTAGAGCATCCATACCAGCTCATGTAAAAACTTCTAAAAAAGAAAAAACTACCAATTTTACACATTTTGAGCAAAAAAAACCCACATCAATGGGTGTAAAAATGTTTAAAACTGTGGAAATCCATCCATGAGCTACAGTAACCATGTAAATAAACATGGTTACTGTAGCTCGTTTATCCCATTTTTTTATAATTTCCCGTTCGCTCTTTTTTTCTCTCTCTTCTCCATGCTCAACAATCCCAGTTAATTGCACATCTTCTTCTTTTTCCTCATATGCACAAAAACACACCCACACACAAACACATCCACACAGAAATCAACATAAATACACTTGCTCAAAAAAGAACAAAAAAAAAACAGAGATACACAAACACGGAGCTCGTGGATCATGGATTGGAGCTCGGATCGGAGATGTGGATGGTGGATTGGAGCTTGTGGCTTAGAGCTGTGGATCAAAGTGTGGATCGTGGATCGAAGCTCGAATCAAAGCTCGTGGCTCGAAGCTGTGGATTGGAGTTGTGGATGGTGGATCGGAGCTCGGATCGAAGCTGTGGATGGTGGATCGGAGCTCGAATCGGAGCTGTGGATGGTGGATCGGAGCTCGGATCGAAGCTTGTGGCTCAGAGCTGTGAATCGAAGTGTGGATCATGGGTTGGAGCTCGGATCGAAGAATGGGTGATCTGGAAAATGGAGAGAGAGAGAGAGAGCAATTTCAGAAAAAATGGGTAGAGAGAAAGAATGAGAGCGCGCGCGTATGTATAGTGTTAGTTAAGAGAAATAATAAAAAATTTGAGAAAGTTGATTATTTAATTAAAAGAGGTGGTAAAATAGATGAATTGATGTGGGTGTCTTGTAAAAATGAATGTGTAAAATAGAAAAAGTAAGTTTTTAGTGTAAAAATGGATGTGTAAAATAAATGAGCTGGTGTGGATGCTCTTAGTAGTTTTTCTATTTTCAAAATTTATAGAAAGCTTACAGAAATGTTCAAAGGGCTTAAAGGTTTGTAATACCATATGCAAAATACTTGGATTAATGATGATTTAAATGTAAATCTTCTTTTGAAAATGGATTTTTTATATATTTATTTTGTGTTTTAATAATTTTTTAACCTAATACATTTTTTTACAGTACGAAGTTTAGCCATTAGTACGTAGTTGACTTAATACTCTACTCATCTCATCTCTTTTATAAACTACTAATCTCTTGGGTGTTAAATATCATGGGTATTTTGATTGGATTGGTTTTGATTTAGGTATTTGGGTTAGATTTATTTATTTCAAATAATTTGGATTTTTTTTTTTGTAATTAAGGTACGTATTTAGGTTGGAAATAGTTTTGCTGTGGGTATTCGTGTAAGATTTGGTTTTGATTTGTAATATATAATTGCTAAGATTCTATTCAGTTAAAAGTTAATCTTTGACTTAGGAGGGGAGAATGTCCACATGGAAGCCTTTCAAAATTGGATATGGAATTTGAGCATATTGGTTTGATGTGCATGTTTCATTTTCTTTGTAAGTATTGATTTTTAAGCTTTTCAGTCTGTGGGTCTTTACATTTTCATTTGGTTAAGAGATTTTTTTTCCCAGTTTCCTTTGGGGCTGCTTGAATGCTAAAAAAAATGTTAGAAAGATACAGAGAATTACCATTTTCTTTTTGCATGATTTGGGGGCTGTTTAAGCTTGAATACAATATACTTTAGCTTGATTTATTTAAAAAAAGAAAAAGAAAAAAGAGTGAGTTCAATAAAAGAGGAAAACATGGAAAAATTTGAGAGAAATTGCAACTTCAATAAACTTTTGTTGGCTTACGATTATAATAAATTATTCCTACAGTTGGAAACAATAGATATTGTCTCAAAAGCCAACACATGACAACAATATAATTATAAGGGCAAAAAAAGTATGCTCAAAGCAAGCTTGAGAAGATCCAAATAGAGGCCTTAATCTCCAAGGCTCTTTCATCTCATTTTATCTCATGCAAAGGACTAACTACAATTGACAAAAAGTTGAATGCGCAATTAGCAGAGCTAAAGTTTCAGGTAGGACATGGTTGGTCATTAATTGTCTAATATTTCAAAAAGTGCAATTAGCAGAGCTAAAGTTTCAGGTAGGACATGGTTGGTCATTAATTGTCTAATATTTCAAAAAGTGTTACACCAAGTAGAACCTATGTGATCTTTTTGGTTAGTATCCTCAACAACCAAAGACATCCAACTCATTCACAAGAATTTACAACTTACCCATTTGTTAAAATCTAATTTATATCTATATATTACTAAAAGCTAAAGTGTAGTATCTATTACTGCTGAGATCCTGTTGCGCCACCTTATCGCCACATCATCGCCACATCATTTGCTACATAATTATTATTTATTATTTATTTCTTTTTCTTTTTTACAAAAAAAAATATATATAAATAGATTATTGACTTTACATATTCATCTTGTCGATAAATCAATCTTTCGATCTACCCATTTTTCAATTTCCTTGTACACAGAAAAGATTAAGAGAAAGAGATGAAGCGATTAATTTGAAAGAAAGGAAGAGCAAAGAGAAGCACGGTGATGGAGAAGTACCAATTGCATAGTATTTATATCATAAAATGGACATATAAATATATAATACCTTTAACCACAAAATATGTTATGCATTGTTAATAATTTTTTAACAAAAATGCATATGATATCTTAGTAACACAATTGCGATTTCAATTTTCAACTCTTGTAATATGTTTTGCCAAATATTACATTATATACTTTCTAAACATGGCCAACACATGAGGAACAACTCAAAAATGATAAAGTTAGATACATGAGAGGGCCAAACTTTAATACAAATATACACACACTACAAGAAAAAAGGTCTATTGCAATAAACTCAAAATTTTTGTAATAAACAACTATTGCAATGAAACAAATTCATTACACACTATTGCAATAAAGTCTGTGGCAATAAATTATTATAACAAAAATTTCGTTGCAATAGTATTTTGTTGCAATAATATATTTTTATTATTATTAAAAATAATTTTTCCTACAAAAATATTGTTGCTATAATTTATTGCAACAAATTTTTTGTTGTAATATATCTAGTGGGAAATCAGAACATATTGCAATAACTTATAGCAACAATTTTTTTTTGTAATATATTTTGTTGGAACTCAAAGAATATTGCAATAACTTATAGCAACAATACTTTTTGTTGCAATAAGTTACACATATATGCCTTTTTTTTTTTTTTTTGAGAAACTAGCCAAGAAGGCTACTTTAATTAAAAGACGAAAAATCCGACAAATAATAGTTATACAGATCAAGAGAAACATACTCCATCCAAACCAATAAAAGACTAGACAACCTATCTCTTTTAGCCAAGGCATCAGCTAAAGCATTACCTTGCCTACACACATGAGAGAAAGAAAAGCTCTAAAATGAGCTAACAAATAATAAAATGTCATGAATAATATGACCACAATACGAATGTAATAAAAGTCTATTACTAATGGCATGAATGGAAGATTCCGAATCACCCTCAAAGACAACATTATGAAGACTAAGTTCCCGAACAAAATGAACCGCACGCCTAATTGCCAAAGTTTCTAGAGTAAAAACAGAATCTGGAATGGGAATTTGCTTAAATGTATACATATGTATTTACTTAAATGTTAGTGAATAATATAATGTTTTTTGAGAAAGAAATTAGCCAACACTATATGAAGATTATTAATTTAATTTCTCTTTTAAACTTAGTAATTTGATGTTCTTTAAAGGATAAATTAATTTTTATGATCTGGAATTTTTATTATATATCATCTTTTCATAAAGAATTGTATAAAGCTTAATATAAAATTGTCATATATAGCGGCAAGATTGAAAGATTTAAATTTTTTTACCATATATATAAAAGAAAATTATACATACATTTTCTCTATGATATACTTACAATTTTATTTTTATTTACAATATTGTTATCACCCTCATTTAGATCATCCTAGAATTTTCGGAGTCCTTTGATCAAAGTCAAGATAATCATAATTATATTTTTAATCATTTATATCTTAGAATTTTCTTAAGATTAATCTATGTGGATCAAATGGAAAAATCCTCTTGATTTCCAAATTACTATCAAAAGAGGTCAAAACACGTAATTTTTTATAAAATAAAATAAAATAAAATAAGAAGCTTAAAAATGGTGAATTTGAACAATTTTAGGCTAAACCCTAGAGTTGACCAAGTTTGATAGAAGTTTGACTGCGTTATAACTAAAAATTCAATAGTTCAATTCAGAGCAAATATAACTCTGGAGATGCAACTTGATACAGAATTCTAGGCTTACCAATGTCATAACAATTTCTCCAATTTGTATGTGATCTCATATAGTCTCTCACTCACTGTACACTGAATTACAACTACAAAATATGCTTTTATATAACTCTTGAACCCTAGTTCACAAATTCCAAAGCTTAGAGATTAATGTGGGCCGCAAAAGGGACATTAAAAAATTGTGTCACAACCAATGGAGTGGTGTCGAAGGTCATTAAACCTCAATTGATTAGGCTACAGTCGAGGCATAAAAAATTCCTATTTTCTTAGCAGATCTTTATTAGTTTAGTCGTGTCTTCAAAGGAGATCTTCACTTCATCTTAGACACTAGAATATATAACTCAAATACATCAAAATGCTTTTTAACTCATTTGCCAATTCTTACATTATATGATCCTAAAAAAATCAATTATATATAGGTGACCGTTCATAGTCATACCTTAAATCTTGATTATTGGTGGAAACTCCATATATTTCAATGTAAGAATCCCTCGACGCATACAAGTTTAAGTACAGAACATCTTCAAGCAAGCGGTGTTAATTTCACACCACTAACTTATATAACAGGAGTCAATTATACAAAAGCAAACTTTTGCCCCTCCCAAGGGAAATTAAGATGAAGTTTTGAGTGTCGACAGATATCAAATTTGCTTTGTTAAAGGTTAGAAACTCTTTATATATATATATATAACACTTTTTTTTTCTTTTAAAATAAGATCGATGCTCACAAAATTTGGGGAACTAAAAATTTTTAAATTAAAAAAAAAAGGCATATTTTCAAGTTTTTTTTTTTGGCTCCCATAAGGTGGCTCCATCGTTATTGTGTGAGAGTATTTATCCTTAATTGTTTACCATACTTGTACTTAGGTACATGCCCAACGGGATTTTAATTGATTGTGGGAGTGAATGAAGTGCTTGGAGTTATTAACAATCTTTTAAATTTTTTAAGATGGATATAATCATTTGTGTTTAATTAGTTTAACCTAAGGTTAAGATCTAGAGTCATAGGGTAGTCTTTTAATCTAGAATAGGCACCCCACGATGCCCAAGCAAAGTCAGTAGTGTTACTTGAATTTGATTACTCATTTCTAATGCAAAATAAGTAAAATACGTGATCAAGTTTTACAGGCATATGTGATCGATATGTCCCACAATATTATGCAAGCATTAAAATTTACGCATATGGGTCGGTCTCAGTGGTTTTGATTCGATAAAGTTGGGGGGAAAACACAAAATGACTTTTGATTGTAAAAAAGCATATTGAAAAACAATGGGTTAGCAAGTTTGAGACTTGCGAACGGAAGTGGATTCTAGAATTTCAATATAGATATAGAACTGTCATATAATCCCCCCTAAGCTAAGGGATCTATATGATGGAGTTGTCAGTTAATTAATTAATTAAAAAATAAGAAAACCTACCAAGCATATCTTTATTGATAAACAAAGAAAAGCACATATATTACTTGAAAATTACTTTTGGACCCAATTACATCCTACAAATAGAAAAGTAAAAGTCTTCGTTTTTTTTTAGTAATAATCTAAAGAAAGTATAAAAGAATTTATGGGAAAAACCCAATTAACTCCCAAAGATTAGGTTTGGAGGCTTATTTACTAAGTGGGAAAGTCTAGGACACTTATCCTTACTAAAGATTGATCTCTTAAGATACAACAGCCCATTAAAATTAAAACAATCAACAATTGCATTGGGAATAATGTAAAATCCTCTCCATGGTGATTTTTGGACTTTGAGGCTTTAGAGTAATCTTTTACCAATAGACCACTCTTGTTACTTCCATATTCCTTTCAAAGCGAGCAGTAGTAAGAAACAAAACATCCAGCTTTGACAGCTATCCGGAAAACTTATGTAGCTTTCTATAGAAAGAGAGCACACCTCCTCCTCTGCCGGTTGGTAGTAGCAGATCTTGTTCTAGAACTTCAGCTCTTAAAGAGATGAATGGTTGCTACAAACACTTTTGCAAAGGCTCCAAAATCATCAAAATTCAATGCCTCCAACTAAGGACATCACGTCAAGTTTATCAAAGCTTGCTGAACTACTGCTCTGGTATCCAAAGGAAGATTGGGTTCCAAAATGGTGGGTGCACATTGGAAAAAAGATCCTTTGATAGATAAGAAATTACTGATGGCTCTAACATATCTGAAGAATTGTCAATTGCTACGTACCTTTGGCTTACAACATTGATTCATTGATAACATCAACATGCAAATTAAGAAAATTTTGAAGGAAAAGTGAGAGGGAACAGGGAATAATTGGCATGGAATCAAGAGAAAGAGAATATTTGAGGAAACTTATTAATCCTTATAACTTCCATTAGCTTGGGACTATATTAAAAGTCCATGCATTAATTAATGTTTCCTGCCCTCATCGGACCAATAATAAAATGCCAAATCGTTAAAATATAAACACCTCAACAAACTAATATTTCAAATGAATCCTAATTTTTCCTTTGTACTGTCTAAAATCCAATGCCTTCTCTGAAATCAAATATATTCCATTGCTTTTAAAAGAACCAGTGCAGTGCTAATCACTAGGGGAGACATTTTTTTTTAAGCTGTTTGACATATCAGCTTGCTTATTGAGGGTTTTTCTTTTTTTTCTTTCTTTTGGCATTTTATTATTCTTACTTCCTAATTTGGTTACATTTTTTTATGCTACATACAAAAACAAAAAAAAAACTTTTTTCGTATCTATTGAATTTGGTAAGTTTTAATGGTTCTTATCCAAACTTACCGTGAACATAATTTTTTTACTTACAAATAACAGTCTTTTCGAGTATGTGTCAAATTTTGCGTGTTTTTAGAGAGACTTTCTGTGTCACCTAATTGCCGGTAACATGGCCCAAAAATGAAATAAATGGAAGAAACGTTCCTGTCCGTAAGCTCCCAGCAAATTAACCCTCCGCCTTTGCTTCCCCCAATTTTTTCTCCGAAACAAACGTTACATTCCCTTTTGACTCTCTCTTCTGCTTTTTTTTCCACCTTTCAAAATTTTCTCTTTCTTTTTTCCTATTTTCTTTCTTTCTTTCTCTCTTTCTCTCTTTCTGGGTTTTTCTTTCTTAGCTGTTTTTTTTTTTAATTTTTTTGAAGCTTGTTTCATGCATGGATGACACCAGAATCGAAGACGATGATAAGGATGCATTGGCTGGACTAAGCACCGTCCCTCTACGTAAAATCCAATCCCACAGCCATCAACTACGTGCAAACTCGACTCCTCAAAAGCGACACAACAAAGTACGTAAACATAGCCTAGACGAGGCTCAAGTACCCGACTGCTTTGAAGACCACCAACAGCAATACTATAATGACTCTTCCGACGATGATTTCTTTCCTTACTCCTCTTCCTCCACCACCACTGCTTCTTCCGGGACACCAGTTTTCGGTGGTGGTGGTGGTGGTGGAAATACTAATGACTATCTCTCGCAGAGAATGGACCGTGGCCTCTGCATGGAAGATGGTCAAGATGAATCCAGACAATTGCAAGCATTGCCTGAATTCATTGGAAGTGGTGGCATGAACGGGATCTTCAAGGTTCCGGTTCGTGCTCCAGTTCATCCTGGCCGCCCGCCTTGTCTCGAGTTAAGGCCTCACCCTTTGAGAGAAACTCAGGTGGGAAAGTTTTTGAGGAACATTGCATGCACTGAAACGCAGTTATGGGCAGGTCAAGAGTGTGGAATAAGGGTGTGGGATTTTGACAATGCTTATGATCCTGGATATGGGCTTGGTGGGTCTGGTGGGAGGGTTAGAAGGGGTGATGAGGATGCTGCACCATTTCATGAGTCTGTGAACACGTCTCCAACTATGTGTGTGATGGTTGATTGTGGGAATAGGGTGGTTTGGACTGGGCATAAGGATGGGAAGATTAGATCTTGGAAGATGGATCAGCCTTTGGATGATAATCCTTTCAAGGAAGGTCTTTCATGGCAGGCTCATCGTGGTCCTGTTCTTTCAATGGTTTTGTCATCTCATGGTAAGCTCTTTATTTTTATTTTTTTTTTGTTTCTGTTTTTATTTAAGAGGGTAAATCTTAGGTAAAACTTGTTTCTTAGGTGCCAAATTACATTGACAGATGAATGACGTGGTTCGATTCAAGTGTCCTTGGAAAAGAGAATGAATATTGGTTTTTTTGTATTAATCAATACATCTATATGATTAAATTCAATTGAAGAATTCAAGGTACAATAACTAAGGAACTGTTTTTAAGTTTTGCTATTTTCTTATAAATTAGCATACAATTAATTAATGTGTCCTTTTGGAAAATGATATGAATAGAGATGGGGAATATAATGGGGGTTTTTTTCACAAGTATTGTGTTTTATGATTAAGCAAAGGGAGGATATGTGAAGCTTGTTATAAGACACGCTGTCTTGATTTACTAATGACTTTACCCAACTGTTTTCTTATCACTTGATTTATTGTAAGCTTGAGTTTTGGTGTGTAATTTGCATGTAAAATCACGAGAACTTATCATTATATGACATAATCTTGGTGATGTTTGAGTGCAAATAGAGATAATTATTCATGTTTCTTTGATGCAGGTGATCTGTGGTCTGGAGCTGAAGGTGGTATTATTAAGATCTGGCCATGGGAATCCATTGAAAAATCTCTTTCTTTAAAAGCAGAGGAAAGGCACATGGCTGCTTTACTGGTGGAGAGGTCATTTGTAGACTTAAGGAGCCAAGTCTCTGTTAATGGTGTTTGTAGTATATCTTCTCAAGATATAAAGTGTTTGTTATCTGATAATGTTAGAGCTAAAGTTTGGAGTGCTGGGCCTATGTCCTTCTCACTTTGGTAAACTACTCTTTCACATTACTATATTTATGTACAGGGTTGCTGTGTGCTTGATAATTAAATCTTTCAACACTAAAAATTTTCAGGGAAAGAGATATCATTTCAAAGTGCCTTATTGCTTGTGAAGAAATTCTTTATAATATCACAAATTACTTCTTAGGTATATTAAGAATTGGTGTTTTCACAGGGATGCTCGCACAAGGGAGCTTCTAAAAGTGTTTAATGTAGATGGTCAGATGGAGAATAGAGTTGACATGTCAGCAGTTCAGCAAGATCAAGCTGTAGAAGATGAGATGAAAATAAAATTTGTTTCCCCATCGAAAAAGGAGAAATCACAGGGTACTAGCTTTTTGCAACGATCACGCAATGCTATAATGGGAGCTGCAGATGCTGTTCGTCGTGTCGCAACCAAAGGGACAAGTGCATTTGTAGAAGATGTCAAGAGAACAGAAGCACTAGTGCTAGCTGCTGATGGAATGATTTGGAGTGGATGTACAAATGGCTTACTGGTGCAGTGGGATGGGAATGGAAATCGAATGCAAGAATTTAATTTCCATCCTTGTGCTGTCCAATGCTTTTGCACTTACGGAGCACGAATATATGTAGGCTATGTGAGTGGTGTTGTACAAGTATTGGATCTTGAGGGAAATCTAGTTTCAGGATGGGTTGCTCATAATAGTCCTGTCATAAAATTGGCAGTTGGGGCTGGTTATGTTTTTAGCTTAGCTACTCATGGAGGTATACGTGGGTGGCACATTACATCTCCAGGGCCTCTTGACAGTGTAATACGATCAGAATTGGGTGGAAAAGAACTGATATATACAAAACGAGACCATGTCAGAATCTTAGTTGGGACATGGAATGTTGGTCAAGGAAGAGCCTCTCATGATTCACTTATGTCATGGTTGGGTTCGGCTGTATCAGATGTTGGCATTGTTGTTGTTGGGTTGCAAGAAGTTGAGATGGGTGCGGGTTTTCTTGCAATGTCAGCAGCAAAAGAAACTGTAAGATCATATTTATTTCCCTAATTGATGTTGCTCACAACTTGATTGTGGTTACTTCAGTCCTATATGAGTATAAACAGAACACAAATTTCTAGTAAAAAAGTCTTTACAAATAATCTCTCTTTTAGTATGAAGTTGAAATACAAATTGTACATGAAGTTTTCCAATGGTCTTTAGATCACATGGCAACTTATTCCCTTAAACAGGAAGTTGAAGAGGAGTCATGGGTTCAATCTTGTATGAGTAAGTAGTATTTGCTGATCAGAAAAAGAAAAATTGTACTTGAAATCTATGAGATGATTTCAAAACTTCTTTTGTTTGTGCTATAACTCTGCAACAATGATATGTAAGATCATTTCAGCATTAGGTTATTTTCCTAACTTTCTTACAAATGCAAGCTGGGGAAACTGTAAGCAAAATTTTTGCATCCTGAAAAAAGAAACCCTTTTTGTGCAATATGATGTTTGTGATTATCCATGATTTTCTTCCACTTGTAAAAGTACATTGTATCACTAGCATGAAGTCCAATTATCCCTGTCCTGCTCTCTCTTTCTCTCTCTCTCGTGTGTATGTAAGGGTATCTATTTATTTGTATACCTCTTCCCTTTCAAATGTAGGTAGGACTTGAAGGGAGTTCTGTTGGACAATGGTGGTTGGACACAATAGGAAAGGCCTTAGATGAAACAGGAACTTTTGAGCGTATGGGTTCTAGGCAGCTAGCAGGCTTGCTTATATCCCTTTGGTAAGCAATTATATGGCAATGTATTTGAGATTTATCCCCTAATTACCTGTTAACTTTGCATTTTATCTTTCCTTTTCTTCAATGCGGCATCCTAACTTGTCCCTATTGATGTCCTTACAGTATCCACCCTTCTATAATTTTGTTCATTTCTTTATATAATACCTTAATATTCTTCAATTAGGGTGAAAAAGGATCTTAGACCATTTGTAGGGGACATTGATGCTGGAGCAGTTCCATGTGGCTTTGGTCGTGCAATCGGTAACAAGGTTTGTATATCTTTGAAATGTTGGAAAGTAATTCCTTTATGGTCATGATCATCATGTTATCTGAAGTTCAATATAAAGTTATTTTATCTGTGAATAAACCTCTTCATGGATGCATGGAAATAACTTTTGTTAAATAATCTTTTAATTGGGGGGATCTTTTTATGTTACTGTGTTCTCCTTTACTTATCTAAACGCCCTTGTTCTCAATGAGAGTAAAAAGTGTAATCTTGAATTGACATTTTGGTTTTACAGAAATTAAGTACCTGTCCAAAACCATTCTTTCAGTTAATGGCACTGTTTCTTGTATAATTTTTTTTTTCCAGACTTCTTAAGTTTATGACATTGACTTGGCTACAACTGTTCAAACAGGGAGGTGTAGGTTTGAGAATCAGAGTATATGATCGGATAGTTTGCTTTGTGAACTGTCACTTGGCTGCACATCTGGAAGCTGTCAATCGCCGCAATGCAGATTTTGATCACATATATCGAAATATGGTCTTCAGCAGGTCATCAAATCTACTTAACAATGCAGCTGGTATGGTGCCATACCTGTTTTTGTTTTGCTCTCTTCTCTTCTCCACATATTTATTTTGGCTGCTTTATTCTTCTGGCTTTTCGCTTGCCCTCTCTGTTGCAGCTGGTGTCACAACTTCTGCCCAGGTGCTTCGAGCTGCAAATGTAGGTTTTTATTTTGGTTGACTTGGTTTCTTGTTTCTTCTTCTCCTTTCATTTGCTAACAGTTACAAGGCTTTGCTGCTTTGACAGGCTGCTGCAGGAGGCAACTCTGAAGAACCAAAGCCTGAGTTATCTGAAGCGGATATGGTTGTATTTCTTGGTGACTTTAATTACCGTCTTTTTGGTATATCTTATGATGAGGCGAGGGACTTTGTTTCGCAAAGATGCTTTGATTGGCTCAGAGAAAAAGATCAGCTCAGGGCAGAGATGCAATCTGGGAAAGTTTTCCAAGGAATGCGGGAGGCACTCATAAGATTTCCTCCAACATACAAATTTGAAAAGCACCAAGCAGGTTTAGCAGGTACACATTAGTAACACTTGTATGTAAGAATTTCAGCATTTACTATATGAGCTATTTGATTTAAAGCATTAACATTTGAAATCGATTAGTGCTCTCATATGTAATCTCTAAAGAGGAAGTGGATTGACATTTACTTTGATTGTGTTTTTTCTGTTTTCATTGGTTTCTTGGTAGCATGACTTTGGTGACTTTCACTATCTTTCCAGGGTATGATTCTGGTGAGAAGAAGCGTATTCCTGCCTGGTGTGACCGGATAATATATCGTGACAATCGTGCCACTTCAGTGACCAATTCCAGTTTAGAGTGCCCTGTGGTGTCATCAATTTTACAGTATGTCGTGTTATTAGGAAAGATTGCTGTTATCTTCATGGTTTGTTTGTTAGTAAAACTTGGTCTGCATTTTTGACAGGTATGAGGCATGCATGGATGTGACTGACAGTGATCACAAACCTGTCCGGTGTATATTCAATGTGAGAATTGCTCATGGTGATAAATCAGTAAGGAGACGGGAGTTCGGAAGAATTTACAGATCCAATGAGAAAATCAGGTCTATTCTTGAAGGATTAAGTTATATTCCAGAAACCACAGTGAGCACCAACAACATAGTTCTTCAAAACCAGGAATCATCCATTGTGAGAATCACCAACAAATATGCCAAGGATACGGTTATATATAAAATCATGTGTGAAGGTCAGTCAACTGTCAAGGAAGATGGAGAAACACCTGAACTTCGCCCAAGAGGAGGCTTTGGCCTTCCAAGATGGCTTGAGGTATTGTGTTCTGCCTTTTGTTTGCATAAACTTTTTATCTTTTTTTTCCCCCACTTAGACACCCTATAAAATTTTGAATTACTTCTATATATCAGTTTCTAGGAGCAAATCACCTTAGCAATATCCCATGATCGAAGCCCAAATATCTGCAATTTATCACAAATATCTTCTGTCATGTGCAATGTCATAAATAAATATAATACATATTTTAATTTAACCTTTATATCTGTTTTAGGGATATCTGTGTGCATGCATGTACTCAAATGATCACATAGAACTTGTACATAATGTTCATCAATACAAGAATGGTCAGAATAGCATACCTGCTATCACATTTCCTGTTAGCAGTTGCTTAAAATGCACAAATACTAAATAGATGTATTCTACTCTACATTAGGATGAGCTTATTTTCATCAGTTTTTATTTTTATGTATTTATTTATTTTGTTTACTGTGTAGAAGTATGACTGTACTATGAAAAATGTTATACTTCTCCCGTTTATGATGAAAATAAGTGGCTTTATTTAGTTTAACAACATTGATAATTGCCACAAGGTGGATTTTTGCCTCAATTCTGATTTATTGTTTGTTCTTGTATTGTGTTCAAATTAGGTCACACCAGCAGCCGGCATAATTAACCCTGAAGAATTTGTGGAGGTCTCAGTAAGTCACAAGGACTTTCACACCCTAGAAGAGTATGTTGATGGCATCCCACAAAACTGGTGGAGTGAAGACACTCGAGACAAGGAAGTGTTCTTGGTCATAAATGTGTGTGGCAGTTGCTCAACCCATAGCTATAATCACAGAGTCCGTGTCCGCCATTGCTACTCAGGCAAGTCAATCCGCATTGACTCAAAATCCAACCATTCTAGAAAGTACCAAGGAGGCTTGATTCATCGGTCTGATCTCCGGCAACTAAGTACTTTGACAGATGCAATTGATGACTCCCAACATATCAAAACCCCCCAAGAAGCTAGAAGCAGAACCCCAAGCAAAAACCACCCAAGAAGCTAAAAGCAAAACCACCCCATGAAGCTAGAAGCAAAGACTAATAGTTTATGGCAGATATAGATGCATCACCAGGGCAATTGCTTTGACTAGAAAATCTTGATGTAAATACTTTGTGGAGCCTGGTTGCCAATACAGTCATTTTACAACAGCTTCAATTTGTTTTATCATCTATTATATTAATGCATCAGTTCATACACTTTCAACTATTTAACTCCATTCTTTTTAGTAAAATGCACATTGTAATTTTGGACAAATGGGTCCTTCAAATCGACAGAAAGGAAAAATGTAACAAGCAGCAAAATTGAGCTGCTTTAGTTTCTAACTCTTACAGATGTTTTCTAAGCCTCCACGGGTGCCAATTTTCTTTGTAAAACAGATACGGACTACTTAAGACTAGAGCCACTGTGACTCATTTTGCTAGTGATTTACTTGCTTTATTCATAATTTGGTTTTTATGTGTAACAGCTGAGTAAAGAGATCCACGGCTGGAGCAATCCTTTTTCTCTTATGGCCATTTCTTTAGTTCCAGAAACATGTTTCAAATTACAATAAGCATAATAAATGTAGTGACATAGAATTCACTATCGTTATTAAAAATGGCACTAGGAGAAGTGGTATTAGTTATGAACCGATGTAAAAGTGACATTAAGAGAAGTGATGTGATGCAGCCACGCGGTGAGCACGCAGCGAACTATTCTTTGGCCTTTTACTAAAGAGAAGGGATGTGAAAGTGACATTAAGAGAAGCAACAATATTAGTTATTAAAAATTATTGATTTAAAATGGAACAAAATTTATCTACAACTCCCCCCTAAAAAAAATTATTACATATTTTTAAAATCTAACTATTAAATTAGTTGTTTTTTGCATTTTTATATTCTTAATAAGCATATCAAATTTTGTGTCAAACAGATATTATTTACTATTTGATTCATAAATTTATTTTTATGCATAATTTTAGACTATAAAAACTTGAAACTTAAATATGTAATTGATGATATAACTATTTTTTTTTTTTAGGATTTTTTTCCAAACATTAAGAATATAAAAAATATATATATATAATTCAATTGTGAATTTTTCAAAGCTCATATTCAATAAAAAGATATTAAGTGCGTTAGGCAAACTTTATCCTTTTAGGTCAAATTTGTTACACAAATTGATAGCATGAGAAATCAGGAAATTCAAAGTCAACAATGAATCAAAATCAGATTGTTTTGGTACGTTATCAAAATTACATTAACTCCCTTAAATCAAGCAGGGCTTAAAGCATAAAGAAAATATGTTAAACTATTTATAACAAATATAAATAAATAAATCAGCCGAAAAAACAAAAAAAAATTGGCAGGTGGCGTAGTCCTAGCTGTTAATCCTAAAAAGTCTGCAAGTCTGCAACTAAAACCAATGTTTTCAATTGATGACATTTGCATCCCTTCTTTCTTTGGGAATTTATGGTCAAACTTATCAAGTGATCTACGGGTTTACAAATCCACAAACTCAAATGTCTAGTACTGCAAACAATAAATAGCAGCCAAAGCCATAAAAAGTATATATTAAAAGTTCTTCTATAACTGAAAACCCATTCTGTGTATCATGCCATGGTCACTTGGATGTTATTCTTCCTCAAGATTGCAGTCAGACATCGTAAGCTAATCATTTTTAATGCTCCATGCCACAGTCACATGGCAATAAAATCAATAACAAATTTGGAAGAGAATAGAAGCACCTTAGAGAAAAGCAATTCTGAACAGATTATTAACATCATAAGCCACTACAGCATTTGCACATAGTTGGATTATATATAAACTCAAGCATATATTTGCATAGACATCAATAGTTGGCACCTAAGCCAGCTCTTGAGCTTCTAACAAATTCTACACTGATCTCTAGGATAAAATTTGAAAACTTATCTAGATTCATGGCAATGTCAATGCCATAGAAGTCCCAGCAGGACAAGGAAATCTTGGTACCCCTTTAAATGAAGTTTCCTTTGTGAAGGTGCAAAGCAAGCACAAGATGACTTGAACAACCTTAATGCCTTCTTTTCTTGGTTGCTGATACCAAGTACTTGTATCTTTTCTTCTTACACTCATTGAAAACCTCAACTAAAGCTCTTATAGTTATAATAAGATATATACTGGAGAATATTCAGCTATCCAAACCTTCCAACTTCTACTTTGTTTCTTCCCAACTCCAATGACCTCAGAGTGCATACATTCTCTTATATTCATGGTTTAAAATCTCAGGCTCTGATGCCATAGAATTGGTGAAAGAACGAGATTGACTCTCAACTTTCCTTAGGCTCCTCAATTGTTTATCCTCCATTCTATGTATAATGACACAATAACACATGGAACCAATAGTAGTGAGCATGATTGTAGCACCTAATGCTGTGGTACACACAGCAAGCCACTGGGCATTCGAGCCCACCACCACATATGTCAGAGAAATGAAGGCAGCAGAAATGAAGAGACAAGCTAGCCACATAAGCTTGTTAATCACAAACACAAGCTGCCTCTTTGCCTTCGGTTCTATTACAACCACAGATGTTTGGACGACTACAACAGCTAGGGAAATGAACAATGCCAGGCTATCGAACACAAAGAAAATTAGGAAAGAAGCTTTTTGAGCTATGTGGGCCTGTCCAAGTGAAGTTCCATCTTCTTTATCCTGAACATACTGGCCAGGTACAGTGAAAATGGCTGCAAAAGCAACAGTAGCAATGAGAACAGCAACAACAGTTGCAGAGTTTATAGCATTGTTGAGGCCACTAATATGAAGCTTCTTTAGCCTCTTTGCAATTTTGTGGACCCTTGCACCAGTTTGACGGGACTGTTGGAGTTGTGACTGGACATCATGTTTTATATCGCTGACAGTCTGCTTAAGTTGCTTTGCTGGACTTGGAGGTTTTCCTAGGTCTTTAGAATTGGCGGCCCCTGCTTCCCTTAAAACGGAGACAAGTTCAGGAGTTCCATATCTTTCTGCAATGTCAAGGGGGGTCTCTCCAGCCTTGTTCATTGCATTGATGTTAATACCCTCAACTGATAACAAATAACGTACATTCTGCAATGGCATAAAGGAAAATTTCAATAACTTTAAAAAGCCAACATTTTAAAAAATGATTTAAATAAAAGTTAAAAAAGAAGTTTAGGATATGTCCAATATTTTTTTAATCTTATTAGTAACAGAATTCATTATCTGGTCAGACAGCCTGTGTTGGTCAAAATCCTAGTCACATGGTACCCCCTATGTTTTCATCTTATGCCCTTCTATTAGGATTGTGAAAGATATTTCCTCCTCACTCAATCAAGTCCTATGATCTTCTCACTAAAATTCTGCTGCTGACAAGGGCCTTTCCATGGTAACTCCCAAGAATCAGGAAATGTAGTGTACATGAGCATGTTTTGTACTAACCAGACAAGCAAGACAAAAAAAGAAGAAGTTGCCTTTAATTGAAAAATCCAGGAAAAACGGATCACAACTTAAATAATATAACACCTGTCCTTGGAAGACAATGCATCATTATGTTATAAACTAAGAAAGGGAGTTATGACTTAGACAGAAGAGATATTATAAGCTATACATTACATGAATATTTAAAAGCGATGAAAGAAGAAATATGGTATTATCCAAGCCAATGTCAAAAACACATTTTATGTTGACAGTGTCAAACATACTGACCACAAATAAGTTAGAACATGGCAACATCTCATACCCAGAAACAACACCAACTATAAATTATCAAATCATCCTCTTAAGTAACCAAAGTGAAAGAAGCAGAAGAAAGAGGACTCTCCTCCTATTGTTTTCTTTCTTCTTATTTTTCTTCCTTTTTTAAAAAAAATAAAAAATAACAATGATGTGTAAAGAAATTTTGGTTAAAACAATGGGCATTAGGTGTCAAAATTGCAGGTTTAATTGTTTTGGACAACGCTATAGGCTAAAGGAGACATAGACAACCCAACATATATCTCAATCAAAAAACACAATTTGTTAATTGTTCAAATTGAAGAAGTTCATATTGTTGACCAAATTTAGAGCCTCAAGACAGTGAACCAAACATTATACCCTTACTCCTGATGCCCCGGGAGTGAGCAATAGCAATAGCAATATCAATTTAATCAATTTTGAACTAGGCTTTTTAGATTGAATAAAGTTCCCAATCGCTGAAAAGCTGTTATTGCTGAACTAAACAACCAATTTTAACATCTAAGCTTGAGTTTAGTTTGTTATTCAGTAACCAAGATGGTTTATTCACTCATAACAATCCACTTGACTGAAAATCCCCTTTTATAAATACAATATAGATTTGGTACTCCAAAGTCAAATAAAAAGAATTGCACTTCTTGACTTTTATAGAATTCGGTCATTCAATGCATCTCATAGATTGGAACATTTCCCAAACAGATGGGAGTTTAATAGAAGGGAAATTGTTCTCACACACTTGTTGATTTACGCTCTAGACATGCGGCATCCATAATTTCACGTGTGATGTCCACATTTCAAACTTAAAATTGGTGATGTGTATGTATGATGTACAATGAAGAGTATGTGAGAATCAATGTGATAAACCTTAAATTACTAGCCAGAAAAAGTCAAAACTGTTGAACTCTAATATTGAATGACAACTGAAGCCTATCTTAGAATAATATATATTCTTGTTAAAAGACCTCTTAGATATTTTTTTTTTTTTTAAAGGAAAAGGAAAAGATCAACTAGTTGACATAATTATTAATTTATTTAAGTAATAAGAGCATTGACATGATCTGTAAAGCATTATTCACTTCATAGATTTATATAAAATTAAAAAAGAAAACAGTTGAAAGATAAAGAAATGAGGAAGAACCTCAATGCGGCCCTTCTTCGTGGCAACATGCAATGCTGTATTTCCCTTATTATCCTCCAATTTCAAAACTGACAGGTCAGGTTTTATCAACTCCCGCAGAATCTCCTCGTTGTGCCCTTTCACAGCCATGTGCAATGCAGCCTGTCCTTTTTTATCAGTCCTAAAAACAATGCTTGGGTCTTTCTTAAGTAGGGACTTCACAACCTCCAAGTGCCCCATCCTGGCTGCTGAATGAAGAACAGTCTTACCATTATTCTTGGCTATCTTAACAAGGTTGGAGTCTGTTTCTAAAAGAAGGTTCACTATGTCAATGTGCCCCTGAGTAGCAGCTGTGTGTAAGGCAGTTGAATTGGTCAGATCTACAGTCATGGCCAAGTTGGGCAATACATTCAAAAGTTCCTTCAACACCTCTGCAAGAATTTTTATCATTCCCTTTGTCAGAATAAAGAGAAAAAATAAAAACATCCATGACTATAAATAAGATATTGCCATTGGTATTTCCCAAAATATACTTGGCATTTCAACCCATAAATTAATCTCCAAACATAACAATAATTATAATATGCAAGAGAAAGATATCAATTTAATTATCAAGTATTCAAGTTAACTATTTTATATTGTGAAGTCTTAATGACAGCCTGAAGCAATCAATAAAGAAAGACAGTAACACACATACACATACACATAAAATTGCACACAAGCTTGCACATGATTACCCTATGGTTTCATGCATTCCATGAAATCCTCTAAAGTGGGAGGGAAAAAAGAGATTGCTTATGCCATATTTTACGACTTCAGAAAACAGTAATGTAAGTGAGAGTTCTAAACGACTTAGCTTAAAATGAATGCACTTATGCACATATAGATTACCTAGCAAAACAGAACACAAATATGGTTTACTGCTGTCTTTGCCATCCCTCCCTCCAGAAACAGAACAGGAAAAAAAAACACAGAGAGAGAGAGAGCTTACTGCATTATTAGCAATTAAGTGGCTTGATAAGAAAAAAGTTCATATCCAGAGAGAGAGAGAGAGAAGCCTTTTACCAAACTATATCCCTAACCTACAATAGATCAGATCCTCATCGCTTCAAAATTAGAAAGTACAATAGTGAAAAATGTACAGTTTAGAGCCTGTCCCTCTTCATCTTGATTAAGAGTTGAGGACATATTTCCAGTACTCTTTTTCACTTAAATATATATAGTCATGACTAAGGAAAGAATCTATATTTTCATCACACTTAAAATAAGCATACAAGGAAAAATTATGAAGTATTTTTTTTCAACAAATGATATCATTTATTTTGATCATCAAGCTTCTACAATTTTTTCTTTTCTTTTCTGTTATAACTACTTGAATCATTACAGGGTTCAAAATTCTGTTTTTGACAACTCCACCCCGGATGGAGTAGTAATCAACCTGCTATGTAAAGATAAATGGGGCAAATAACATTTTTAAGGGCATCCAAAAGCCAATCAAGCAAATAAAGAAACTGAAGAATGAAGTTGGGATAGTGAACAAAGACTATCTATTTTGGTGGAAAAAGTAAGTTCCCTTCCTTTTTCGATGAGGCCCAGCCATGATAAATTTGAATGACATGACATGAAGTAAATAAGAAGAGCTAGCATATTTCCTGCAAATTAGTGTGAAGAAACTTTAAAAAGCCAATTTTGTAGACACATGCATGTAAAATTTGAGAACCATGTCAGTTCTACATGACTAATACCTACTGGTTGGCCTAAATGGTTAAGCTATTATGAAACATCAAGAGTTTTATCTAAATCAAGAGAGTTGCAATCAACAAATTACTTATAACAGTAAAAGGTAATATCTAGTGCACAAAGCCCCTACTTCCACGGGTTGGAAGAGGCTAATTCCCAGAACAACATATACTTATAAAATTGTGCATAAAAAATAACAATAATGAGGATTATCTTATAACCAGACAGGCAATCAGATTATATCTTACCAATAGACCTGCTTTGCGCAACCATGTAATGGATCAAAGCCGTTCCTAGCAGTGATAAATGCAGTTTGCAAGTCCAAATATTCAACATCTCCCCCACAACCGACGCATATCCATTCTCTGCAGCAGCATAAAGGGCTGTCTCCCCCCTGGTTCTGCTTTGCCAACAATTCCTTTGCCTCATTAGGATCACAATTCTGAAGAAACTCTCTAACTCTACTCAAGTTCCGCTTAGCAGCCAAATGAAAGGGCAAGTCACCTCTTTTCCCTGGTGAATCCTTGCCTCTCTTCCTCTCACCACCCATGAAACTCAGCTGCTTTCCATCCAACCACTATTCCGAAAGCTCTTCTGTTTCCATAAATCCTCTAAAACTCTTCTGTTTCTCCATAACCCCTCTAAAACTCTGCTGTTTTTCCATAACCCCTTTAAAACTCTGTTGTTATCCATAACCCCTTTAAAACTCTGTTGTTTCTCCATAGTAGCTCCCTAAAACTGCTTTGTTTCTCCATTGTAGCTCCCTTAAGCTGCTTTGTTTCTCCATGATCCACTCAAATACTTACCTGTAAAACTCAGAGAGACCCACTTTCTTGTATCTGGGATATCATTTCTCTTTCAACAATGACTCACCAACCAAAGCTTGGGACTCTGATTCTCTGGTTCTATAGACCCATCCACAA